>JAOTON010000317.1:0-190601 GCA_034440635.1 Lepas anatifera
GCTTTTATTCTATTTATGGAGCGTTGTTGTTCATTATTTCTCTAAGTCCTTTCGGGTATGGCAGTGTTTCCAATTTTGGTACTACGCCTAGCTAATCTCTGAGGCAGTTGGTGTATGCTCTTTATTTCCCGTTTTGTTTGCGGGGCATATTTTTATGTAGGAAGTGGTAAGGTCCCCTGGACTAGCGATGTGGAAACTATTGCTTTCTATATATTCCTGAATAGAATCAGCATTGATCTGTCGTGTCGCTACCAGGTTTGCATTATCAATCAGGACGGTGGAAGTGGTATTTGAATATCATTATTTTTAAATAGATTTTTGTTCATAATAGGCCATCATTAACATTATATCTATGGAAGAGACTTAGACTTGTTTTAATTTTACTTTTACTATTTATATTTTTGATATTATAGATGTTTTCTTGATGACAAAGCTTTACATTCGTCAGTATACTAAACACCAAAATCACAACCAAAAGGCACATACATGATTCGGCAATTAAACATTTTTACCATCCCAGTCTGGAAGGGTGACCTGTTGCTCTGGCAGGTGTTGATGTTAGTTGTGTGACCCTTCTGTGCAGTTGTGCTAAGCTGCCAGATGAGTTGAGCTCTTTGCAGATGATAACCGATAATGTTCGACCGGCTGTGGAGGACTGGAGCATTATTATTCTTACAAATTACTTTAAGCACTGCCCTCAGAGGTCACTATGCTTCTGAGTCTGAGCCTCAGATGCAAAAAACTATCTTGTCGTTTTTTTTAACTGTTTTACGCTTAACATCAGTTTGGAAACATTGTGACTATTCTTGTCAGGTCCATTAGACGGCGTGAAGCATGGTATTGTTATGAGGTTGTTGGAGATGTTCGCAGAAGAAAGTCTGGGTCGGGCGGCAGGACCTCGGCAGGCTTTGCGGGAAACCATACTGTATAAATCTGCAACCACTTCAGAGAAGGACTGTGCTGCGAAATATGAACACCTTTTGAAGCCACATCCACACAAAATGCTTGGGACTAAGTTGCACGTGAAGAAAAAACAACCCGAAGAACCAATGCTCGACGATGCGGCCTTTTGTGGCGGTCAATAGCAAGAACTTATAAATAATGTGTTGAATAAAATGTTTGATTAGAAATGCTCGGGGTTTTATTTTTGCCTCGTCCCTGGGGCTGGTTGTAAATAGGGCTAACTGAGGTCATTCCATGTTGAGCGGCCAACTGGGGACAGAGGAGCATTCATTGCGTCTCGTAGTGAAGTTTACGCAATGTGAATATTGGAGGTTGTAATTCTGCAAAGTAATTCTGGGCACCGGGAAAGTTCGGAGGTTGTCCCAGTGTGGTTATTACGGGAATTGGAAAAGGTGGTCCCGGCAAAAATCATGAATATTAAGGATGTACAGGCAAAATATCGATGACTAAACACGTTTTGCGATTCTGGATAGGTTCTGGAACAGGACCCAGTCGGTGCCGGTAAAGTCTTGGCCGGGTGTCCGCTTCCTATGCTCCGACGACCCCGACGGTACCAACATCACGAACTCCACCCTAACGCTGCACCGCCCGGCACTCTTCTCGCTTGACTAACCACCGCCGCGGGGAGCGGTTCTATCAAACCGACCCCCTCCCAACCTACCACCTCTAGAACCATTGGTGATACGGAAAGAAAGAAACGGCGTTGAAAACCTGCGTACCATTTTCTACGTTTGAACCATATTTGAATGTATTTCAAATACTATGTTTTGAACCGAATCCGTATCTAGCTGTGACGGAGTTGGAGTGTGACAATGCTGTGTAGCGCGCCTCCTCACGCAGGCCTGCCGCGCGCACGGGCCGGCGCCGGCGCTGCCTGCCGCGCCGGCCTCGACCACCGCAGCAGGACCTGCAGTCCGACACACAGCCAGTTTGAGCGACGCGCGGGAGTTCAGTGTGTTATACAGTGCCGCGCCGCAAGCAGGTCTCTATATCATTTCTGGCAATCTTCTTCAGTTTACTGAATTCGACCTTTATTTCCTTCAGGCGCTTGTTACAATTACTAAATATATAACTAGAATCATTCTTTTATGATTTGTCGTGTGATATACGAGGGAAAAAACTCGGAAAGGCCAACTCACTGATAAAGCACGCGACAACAGAGTTCTGGCACCAGAGCGGGATGTCAAATTTATGCCGAGTTCGGGAAAATGCTTTCTAACTATCATTTGAATGCGTAGATCATACTCGCCACTGCGAAACAACATTTCGTCGTATCCTTTTCGTTAAAAGCTGTAGACATTTTAAAGACAGTTTGACTCCTTCGATGACTCCTCTGTTATTGACTTGAAATCCAAACGGCGTTAGCTTACCTCATCGTGTGTTTGTTCCTGCTTTCAGCTTAGTTCCAGCAGCTTAGAGCTTTCGAATGATGTTTTTATAAGCTCAGGGGCGCAGCCAGACCTTTATCAACTTTTGGGTACGTTTGGTCCTAGAATAATGCAAATCAGGCATTGACTGAGAAGGAAAACTCGACTAAAACCGGAAAAATGGCTCGAAATCTCATGCATATAGCCGAGACACAGGTGTGTTTGATATATTTAAAGATAAGTCAGTCAAGTAAGGAAGGTCTTTGATCACAAACGAAATGAAAAAATGGTCATGACGACACAGTCTAATGTTCAGGTTGCTTAACCCTAACCCCGGTGGGAGGGGGTGTTTGAACACCCCCCTCTGATTTTTCTGGCGGTGCAAAAAAACGGCGGTGCAAAGCGTCACCGTACTAGGTACACCTTTACCCTTGATCACATCTGCAACTTTACACAAAATTTTGGGTTAGGTGATCTCAGGTCAGATCACCAGGTCAAGTGACAGTGGAGGTCAAGGTCAAGTCCAGTGGAGGTCAAGTGACCTCAACCTCAACAGGGTTACTCTATCCAATTGAACTCATATCACCTAATGGTTCCACCGAGCGCTACAAAATATATTCGGGGGGCGGCAAGGGTGGACGTCCTCCTTCCTCTTTGGGGCCCGGAGGGCCCTCTAAAGACGCAAACCGTGCGAAGCGCGGCCCGCTTGCACTATGCTCTGGGGCCAAATGTGGGGCTTCATGTGGGACCAAATGTGGGGCTGCTCAGGGCCCTCTTAAGCCCTCTCCAGCACTCTATTCTGTGACGGGCAGCGCCCTTTTTGCCCATCTATACCGTCTGTAAAAATGTGCTATTTGAACCACTGGGGGCCTGGGCCCCCTCTCCGTAGCAGGGCCCGTTTGGTCAGCTAGGCCTTCTTTAACCGATAAAGCCACGATGGCCAGCGGGACTATTTGAGCAACAGCGCCCAGTGCGACTCGCAGACTGTCAGAGACCTGTCTATAGCCGCCAGGAACCTGTCTGATCAGCTGTGTCCTTCAGTGAGGAGGTTGTTGTGGCTGGTATGGACCATTTTAGCCCAAAGGGCCCAGTCTGACAGTCAGGACCCTGTTCAAATAGAGAAGCCTCTGAATTAGTGTTACCGTCTATTCTCCCAGGGCCCTCTCTGAGTCAATTGGGCCCTCTACAGAGGAGTAACCAAGTAGAGGCGGCTGGTGCGGTGGCCCCTTGAGAGCCTGGAGGGCCCCCTCGCGGATAGGCGCGAAGAGCGACCCGCCCGCATTATACTCTGTGGACCGCCGTGGAACTTCATGTCCAACAGGTCCCTCTTAATCCCTCTGCAGTACTCCATTTCTGTGACAAGCAGGGTTTTTACCAAAGGTTCCTCTAAACCGCTGTCACCCCTAAGGCCCTCTGTCGACAGTAGGACCCTCTGTGGTCAGCTTGGTCCTCTTCAACCGATAAGACCACTATGGCCAGCAGGACTCTTTGGGCCACGAGGACCACTGCGTGTGGCAGGCCCAGCTAAAACCTTCAGGGCCCTGACGAACCAGCTGGGCCCTCTTTAAGTAAGGAGGCCACTGTGGCTTGTAGGAACCGTTTTTAGCCCACAGGGCCTTCTTAGGCTGTCAGAACCCTCTAACTAGAGAATCCCCTTGAACTAGTATGACCGACTATTCTCTGCAGGGCTCTTCATCGCTAACAGGGCCCTCTCTGGTCATCTGGGCTCCTACAGAGGCGTAGCCAAAGAGAAGCGATTGGGGTGGTGGCCCCTCTACCTATCTGTTTTCCTATCTGACACCACCACTGCTAAATGGCGTGCTCTCCGACACGCGTTCATTTATCACCTGAATCTTGTTGCGCCGCTTCGTCACGTTTCATCCCAGAGGCGAAGAGTTACACCTGTGTCTGCAGACACACAGAATCTGTTGCGCTCTCGACGTGCCGCGCTCGGTACTGGTGATCTTATTGAATATGAGCGCATCAACCGCCTATTCCGGGCCGCTATACGCCGCCACTGTGTGACACTGTACACCGGCGAGATCGAGCGGCGGAGGCGCGGGGACTGTGGCGCGTGCTGCAGCCGGTGATAGGCCGCAAGCAGCAGCAGTGTAGCGTACTTGATGTAGCGCCTGACGCCTTAAATGACTACTACGCCACGATAGGTCAAGTCACTGCTGACAGTGTACCGCCTCCCACAACAGTGGTGCCAACACTACTGCCTCGAGTTATGACCTGCACATTTGAAATTCAGCCTATTGACTATGATACACTCTGCATTGCTCTCGCTTCTATGCGATCCTCCAAAATCTACGGGTGTTGACGGCATCAGCATTGAACTACTTCAAAATGTCTTCTTTGGTGTAGGATACCCTCTTTTGCGCGTCGTCAATTCGAGTCTAACGTCAGCCTGTGTTCCTTCTGAGTGGAAACATGCTTTGGTTACACCAATTCCTAAATATAGAAAAGCTTCCGTACCAGCTGATACTAAACCTGTTTCGATTCTTCCGGCTGTTACCAAATTAGTTGAACTAATCGTACAAAAACAACTTGCGGAGTACCTCGAAAACCACAGACTTGTATCAGACGCCCAACATGGGTATAGGAAACAACACTCGACCGAAACTGCTTTAAATGTCATTACTGACGCGGCTCTCCATGCCATCGGTAGAGGCGAAATTTCCATTCTGGTTCTACTTGATTTTTCCAAAATGCTTCGATGTCATACCACATGCGAAATTGCTTGAAAAACTCTCTCTATGGCATCAGTACCAACTGGTTCGAAAATTACCTTGCAGGCCATACTCAGCAGGTACAGATGCGTACTGGCGGAAGCCCTCCAGAACGCGGTCTGGGCGGAGATGGCCATCTCTCGTCATCTCGTGACATTCCCATGGAAATATTTCAAGGAGGTGCTCTAAGTTGCACCCTGTTCTCCCTCTACGCTAACGACCTTAGTCTATGTGTTGGAGACGATGTCCTCGTCGTTCAGTATTGCGATGATACGCAGTTACTAGTTATCGGTAAGAAGCGTGATTTGCCGCAGTTGATCGCACGCATGGAGTCCGCTCTGGAGTCTGCCTTCCAGTGGTGTTGCCACAACAAAATGAAGCTTAATGCGGGAAAGACCCAAATAATCATTCTGGGTAGCCCAGCTATGTTACACGGCCTCCCTCTGTAAGACTAAATTTCTGCGGCTCGAACTTTCAAGAAACCCGTTTAGCTAAAAATCCTGGAGTTACCATTAATCGGCACCTAAATTATCAGTCTCATATTGATACTATGACACGGAAATGTACTGGCATACTTGTCGCACTCAGTCACTCCCGTCATGTACTGCCGCGCGCTGCACTGAAAACTGTTGTTCAGGCCTTGGTTTTGCCAATTGTTCAGAACTGTGCATCTGTATACGGAAGTTGCTGCAACACACAGGTCCATCGCGTTCAAAAGATTGTGAATTTTTGCGCCAGAGTGGTGACTGGTCGACGACGATGTGATCACATCTCCGATGCACTGCCTCAGCGAGGGTGGCACACTGCGAAGCAAATGATTGATTTTCGGACTGTATGTGCACTGCGGCGCGTACTTGTGGCAGGTGCTCCGACTCCGCTGGTAAATACAATTGGCCTGCGCGCCAACGTCCTCCACTCTCATGATACGCGCCGTGCCGAACTTTTAACTTTGCCGCAAATCAGAACCGAAGCTGGCCGTCGCAGAATTAACTACCGCGGTGTTCAGTTGTTGAATTCCTGTGGACTGGACCCATTTGATCTGTCCTTCCAGGCGCCGCTGAAGTCACTGTTTCTAACCAGTCCTGGCTGAACAATTGTAGACATTTTATTGTTTTTGTTTCCATTTACCTTTTAGCATTTAAGCATTTAAAACTTTTACTATCATTTTAATATTTTATGATACTTATTATGGCGTGTGTGATTGGGCGAACGGTATCTTATTCTTGAGGTGCTGCGAACTTATGTGTGTATGTAGCTTGTTACGGCGCTTCATTCGCTGCTTTTACCATACGAACCCCATTTGTTTTAATATTTTGACGTGACAAGTGAAAGGCCACGACTGTGTGGACTTTCGTCAAATAAACTGAACCTGAACTCCCGGAGGGGTCCCTCGAGGACACGCTGCCCCTACCGCACCATACTCTGTGGCCCAAAGTGGAACTTAATATCATACAGGGCTTTCTCAAGTCCTCCACGGCACCCCATTCTGTGGCACGCCAAGTTCCTTTTACCATCAGAACCCTGTGAAAGAGAGGGTCCTGTGAACCACTGTGGTCCCCAGGGCCCTCTGTCGACAGTAGGACCCTGTCTGGTTAGGTCGGTCCTCTTTAACCGATAAAGCCATTATGGCTAGCAGCGCTCTTTGGGCAGGAGGGTCCACTGCGACTCGCAGGGCCAGCTATGACTGTCAGGACCCTGCCCGACCAGTTGGGTACTCTTTAAGTGAGACGGCCATTGTGGCTAGCAGGAACCACTCTGACCACTGGCATTGTGATCACTGGTCCACAGCGCCCACTCTGACTATCAGAACCCTCTTTAACTACAAAGAATTTTGAAATAGCAAGACTAACTGCTCTCCACAGGACTCTCTATCATCATCAGTCATCCCTGGTCAGCTGGGAACCCTACAGAGACATAGCCAAAGAGAGGATGTTGGGGCACTGCCCAGCTGCTCTATTCTCTGTAGCCCGCCGTGGAACTTCATGTTTGACAGGGCCCTCTACAGCTCTCTCTAGCACTCCATTCTATGACAAGCGGGGATCTTTTGACACTGTGGCCACCAGGATGTTTTATCGACAGAAGGACCCGCTCTGGTCAGCTGGGTCCTTTTCAACCGATAAAGTCACCATGGTCAGCAGGGCGCTTTGGGCACCAGGGCCCACTGCGGCTTGCAGGGCCACAATACCCAGCAGCGCTATAGCTAACCCTGAACAGCTGTCCAGGGCTGTCTGAATAGCTGGGCCCTCTTTAAGAACACAATTGTGACAACCAGGGACGTTTTTAGCCTGCAGACCCCACTCTGACTATTAAGACCCTCATTGACAGATGAGCCTTTGAACCAGTAGGACCGACTGTTCTCCATAGGGCCCTATATTGTCAGAACGGCCCTCTCTAGTGAGCTGGGCCCTCCATCCCTCCCCCACCGGTGGGGGGGTGTTTGAACACCCCCTCGGGTTTTTGCGGCGGCACGAAAAAGCGGCCGCGCGAAGCGCCGCTGTGCTTAGCATAGGCGGATCCAGGATTGCCGATCGGAGGGGGCACATTCCTGGGGGGGGCGCCATCCGGACCAGGGGGCGCCACTTATGACCGGCAAAACCTATCAGGTGGGCGCCAAATCCTATCGGTGGGCGCCGACTTTCGTATCCTAGGGGGTGGGAAGCGACATTTCAGGGGGCGCCATCGACCTTTCAGGGGGCGCCGAGGGTTGATCGGGGGGGCACGTGCCCCCTGCCCCCCTGGATCCGCATATGGTGCTTAGCACACCTTATCCTAGATCAATTCCGCAACTTCTCCCAAAATTTTGAGGTTTTCTTATCTCAGGTCAGGTCACCAGTGTGTCACCAGTGACCTCACCTCTAAAAATGTTTAAGGTGGCATAAGTAAGAAATAGGTGAATCTATAGGGCTTCAACTTACACCTCATAATGACCCCAAGGAGTGCTACAAAGCATATTCCGGGATATTTCATTTCGATGACCTAGGGTCAGGTACGGCTCATGACCTCTCCATTGGAAATGCATGGGGAAAACAGGAATTGGGTTGCATTTGTGTAGACACAGCTGAGAAAACCTTCGTGTTCGCCATATCGCAGTATCTTTCCAGGTTAATGTTGCAATTTTTTACCTGTGACCTCTGATAGGTCATCTGGGGCTAGTTAAGCAGCTTTCAGACTTGGGTCGATAGCTTAGCAGTAAATAGTGATACAGGTTTTATATGTGATACCATTACGTTTGGATTGCTATTGCGAGCCGATTGATAAGCATTTTGACTGTTAGGCTGGGAAGTGCTCTTAACCTGACCTGAGGTCAAGTAATTTTTGTGTCTTGACCCAGTATAGTCATATTATACATCATTCAATTTACTGTGACGAGAGTAAGCGAATGGTGCCTAAAAATGAAAATTTAAAACTAAAAAGAAAAAACCTAACTGCTTGAGCCCAAAAATTCTACTCAAAATACCATCTTCTTTAACCTGTCATGACCGCAATATTGACCTGAGCCAAAAAGTGATTGATATGGTTCCTTCATGAATTTTTATGAGCTGTCCACCAGCATTCGTGTTTTTCGCTATCCTGCATAGGGGCCGAGTTCGAGAGGGGTGTTTAAACACCCCCACCCATCAGGGCGAAGGTGGCTCGGAGGCCCACCGGGGCGGGTGCTATAGACGATATCTAGGGCCCTGTTGACCCTCGAGTCCACCAAAGGCCTGTGTAGCTTGTAGGCTGCTTTAAAACAACAGACAAATTGTGACCCGCAAGGTTTTTTGTGGTTATAAAGTTTCTATAGCCCATTTTACGTATCGCAAGCACGGTTCATTCTAACCCACAGGCATCTCCGCAACCAGTAGAACCAGCTGGTCCCTTCTTTTAACCCTAGCCCCGGTGGAAGTGTTTGAACACCCCTCAGGTTTTTCGATGACACGCAAAAAAGGCGGTGCGAAGCGCCACCATACTTGGCACACCTTATTCTTGATCAATCCGCAATTTTTCCAAAACATTATAGTTAGGTCATCTCATGTCAGGTCACCAGTGCAGGTCAAGTGACATCACCCCCAAATAGGTGGCATAAGTAAGAAAGCGTGAATCGATCGGATTGAAACGCATACCACATAATGGGCCCACCGAGTACTACAAAATATATTCCGGGATTTCTCATCTCGATGACCTAGTGTCAGGTACGGATCATGACGTCGCCATTGGAATACATCGAGAAAACGGAAATCGGCCGAAAAAGTGCTCTATTTCTGTAGATGCCGCTTGGAATACCTTCTTATTCTCCAAATCATAATATCCTAGGCCTCGTTATATGTTCATGTTGCAACTTTAGACCTATGACCTCTAAGAGGTTTTCTGGGGCTGCTTTAGCACATTTCAGACTTGGGTTAATAACTTTGCAGGAAATGATGATAAAGCCTTTGTTTTGATATCATTACGTTTGGATTGATATTTTTAATCGACTAATATGCATATTGACCATGCTAGACTAGATGGTGACTTTGACCTGACCTTAGGTCGGGTCATTTTTTTGTTTTGACCTAGCATAGTCACATTACACAGTATTCGATTGGCCGCAACGAAAGGAAGCCAATGGTACATAAAAATAATTATGGCTCAACTATAGGACTCTGTGAAACCAGTTGGACCCACAATTGACCGTAGATCCTCTATCAATGGAAGGGCCCATTCTAGTCAGCTGGACACTTCGTAAACAGATTCGGAGCGTCCTGATGGCCCTCTGCATCCAGCATGGTTCTCTGTAACTATTTGCTGAAGGCCCGCAGATACCAGCAGAACACTGTGTCTATTAGGCTCTCTAGAAACAGCAGAGCCCCTCTGACCAGCTGGGCCCATAATAGTCAGCGGAGCTCTCCTTGCCCGCCAGTAAATACCATTTTAAGCGTTTTTTTCGTTTGGAAGAAAGCTCCTAGAAAATATGTAATTACCAGCCTATCTTTTTCAATTCTTTCATGTCGTTCAAGCCTGTTAACCTACCATAGTGCAGCGTTGGACGGTAGCGACAGTAAAAAATTGTTACTCGCATGGACAACGACAGCTCAAACAAGATGACACCAACTCATCCCCACTTCTCTGTCGGATGCGTTGGCTCATTCATTGATTATTAATTATTATCGAACGTAACTATGCCTGCGTAACTACCGGTCCGCAGGTAACGCAGTCGGTAGGGCGTTAGACTAGATGACTAATGATTTTTTCGCATTATGTGATTAATGATATTTGTCGCATTATGTGTAATTTAATAATTGTCCATACCAGAAAAAATGAAATTGACAGCTTTCAGTGTTGGACATTAGGTTGACGACAGGTTTGAGGTTGTTTCCTCCCCTGCGTTTAGTTTGTTATTGCGAGTTGATTGATGTGCATGTTGACTTTGCTAGATTAGATAGTGACATTGACCTGACCTCAGGTCAGGCTATTTTATGCTTTGACCTTGTATAGTCATATCATATATCATATTCAATTCACCGTAACAAGAGGAAGCGAATGATGCCTAAAAATTAATTTTAACTCAACTCTATCAGACACTAAAACCCAGAAACTCATCTCTAATATGTAATGTTCTTGGACCTGTCATGATCTCAATATTGACCTGAGGCAAAAATTGGCTGGTACCTATAGTTTCTTCATGAATTTGTATAAGCTATCCACCAGCGACGTTTTTTCACTATCGCGCATAGGTGCCGAGTTCGAGGGGGGGTCGAACACCCTCCTACCATGGCGAAGGTGGCTCGGAAGCACACCGGGGCGGGTGGTAAGCCCAGGTGGTGTACCCTCTTTGGGCCGTGCCGCTCGAAATGTAGTGCCCTACGCCGTTGAGCATAGATAGAACTAGACTGCATTTAGCGATTTAAACTATTGTTTGACAATGAAGTGCCTTTTTGGACAGTTGGGACATTCTGTCGCCTTGCCAAGCACCCGGGAAGAGTATAGGCACGTAATCCGTTTCCAGATAATGCCTCATCATTGCCAATAATCGTACGGGCGGAGCTAATCTGGTGCCCCTTGAGCTCATCTGGTGCCCCCTGAGCGCTGTTCTTGGCCCCTGGAGCTGATCATGTGACCTCTGAACTAATCTGATGCCCTCGTAGTCAATCTGGTGCCCCCTGAGAAAATAATTGTGCCTTCTGAACCTATATAATGCTCTCTGAGTTAGTCTGATGCCTCCGAGCTTACCTGGTGCCCCATTAGCTGTTTTAGTGCCTCTCGAGCTGATCCGGGCCCCCTGAACTTATTAAATGCCTCTCGTAGTTTATCTACTGTCCAGGGCCGCAGTCAGGAGGCACAGGGGGCACGTGCCCCCATCGGTGCCGGGTGCCCTTTTGATTGCCAGGTGGTGTACCCCCTTTGGGCCGTGCCGCTCGAAATTTAGTGCCCTACGCTGTTGGACCTAGATGGAACTAGACCACATTTAGCGATTTCAACTATTGTTTGACAAGTAAGTGCCTTTTTGGACAGCTAAAGCATTCTGCCGCCTTTCCAAGCACCCAGGAAGAGTATAGGCACGTAAACCGTTTCCAGATAATGCCTTATCGTCGCCAATAATCGTACGGGTGGGGTTCATCTGGTGTCCCCTGGAGCTGATCATGTGCCCTCTGAGCTGATCTGGTGCCCTCGTAGTCAATCTGGTGCCCCCCTGAGAAAAGAAGTGTGCCTTCTGAGCCTGTATAATTTAGTTTGATGCCTCCGAGCTTGCCTGGTGTCCTTTTAGCTATTTTAGTGCCCATGGGGCTGATTCGGGCCCCCGAGCTGATCTCATGCCTCCCCAAGTTGATCTACTGTCTCTTAACCCTCGCCCCACCGGGGGCCATCGATGGCCCCCTAAGGTTTTTCCGAGATAGCAGAAAAACGACGAGGCGCAGCACCGCAGTTGAGGGCTCTACCTCTCACTGCATCATTTTCCCATCATCCCTGAAATTTTTTACCCCGGGTCACCCAAGGTCAGGTCACCAGACGAGGTCAACCAAGGTCACCTCACTTCACTTTAGAGCTCTGTAAGAGCTACATTTCAAAGTCGATCGATTTGAAACTTCCTATACTTCATAACCCCTCCAGGGTCTACAAGGTGTATATCCGGGATTTTTCGATTTCGTGCCCTGAGGTCAGGTCACGAGGCGACCTCTCCCATTGGAAAAGCATAGGGAAAAGTTGTTTCATGATATAAAAGCCACAAAAATGATTGCAAATACTCAGACTGCTCAGAACAACGTTTTTGGACACCCTTTCACGGATCCCAGGGGTCATATTTGCCCTTTGACTTTTCCAAGGTCATCCAAGGTCACCAGAGGTCAAAAACAGTATTTTGGCAATAACTTTTGACCTAATTAAGCTAGAGCGGTGAAACAAACACCATCGTGTTTGTCTTGTCACTGGCGTTCATTTGATATACGGCAAGGTCACTTTCTGACCTTTCGTGACCTCAAGTCATATTAGGTCACGAGGTGACCTCTGGAGGTCAAACCACTGGCGGGAGGTCTTTACGTTCCACATAGCAGAAAAAGTACTGGCAATTTTCTATCAAATTTACTTTACCAGGCCTCAATAGCTCTAATGACATAAGAGTTATGCCCAGTTTGCTCAATCATTGCATATTTGAGTGAAAATAGCCGATCTTGACCTAATTTGACCTCTGGAGGTCAAACCATTGACCTGAGCACTAAAACATGCGAAGTAATTTCTTACTGAATTCACGCAAGCTTTCTATTGCACTTTGCAGATTTGCGCTAACGCCCATATTTTCGGAGTTAGAGGGGGGGCCATCGATGGCCCCCCGGTGGGGCGAAGGTGGCGCCGGACCCCCGGTGGGGCGTGGGTTAAGTCAATATGGTGCCTCTTCAGCTGATTAGGTGCCCCCTCATCTGATATTTGATGTCTCCTTTGATGGTCTGGTGCCCCCTGAGCTGGTTTGGTGGGCCCTGAGCCCATATTGTGTCCCCTGAGCTGCTATGTTGCTCCCTGAGCTGATTTAGGCTCCTGCCATAGTCTGGGGGGGCTGGGAGCTGATCTGGCCCCCCGAGGGGATCGATCTTGTGCCACCTGAGCTGCAGTAATGTCCCTGAGTCGATCTGGTGCCTCCTGAGCCTATCTGATGCCCTCTGAGCTAGTCTGGTGACCCCTGAGCTAATCTGGTGCCCTTTAAGCTGATCTGGGCCTCCTTACGTGATTTCATGAGCAGCTCTAAAGCCCTGAGCTGAGCTGGGCTCACAGAGACTGATGAAGGCTCCTGAGATGGAATGGGGCTCGTGAGCTGATTAAGAGCCTCCTGACGTGATCTGGTATTCCCGAGCTGGTTGGGGACCACTGATATGATTGTTTGTCCCCGAAGCTGATCTGGTGCCTTATGGGCATCTGGTGTCCCCTGAGCAGCTCTGGGGCTTTTGAACTGATTGGGCCCCGAGCTGGTGAGGGATGCTTGAGCTGATTTAGTGCCCCTAACTTGAACTTGCCCCCTGCGCTGATCGATCTGGTGCACCCTGAGCAAATATACTGCCTCCTGAACTTAACTAATGTCCCCTGAGTCGATCTGGTGCCTGCTGAATCATCAGTGTGTCTCCTGAGCCCATCTTATTCCCTCTGAGCTAGTCGGGTGCCCCATGGCTAATATGGTGCCCTTTAGGCTGACCCGGGCCTCCTGGCTTGATTACGTGATTTTCTGAGCAGCTCCCAGGCTCTGAGCTGAGCTGGGCCCACAGGGGTTGGTGAGGGCCCCTGAGATGGTATGGGGCTCCTGAGCTGATTAAGTGCCTCCTGACTTGATCTAGTATTCCCAAGCTGATCTGGACCCCGAGCTGGTCGGGGACCATTGATCTGATTGTGTGTCCCCGAGGCTGATCTGGTGCCCTATGGGCCGATCTGGTGTCCCTTGAGCAGCTCTGGGGCTTTTGAACTGCTTGGGCCCCGAGCTAATGAGGGATTTCTGAGCTGAATTAGTGCTCCTGACTTGATCTTGCCCCCTGACCTGACTTGAGGCCCCTGAACTGATCTGGGACCCCAAGAGCTGATCTGGGGCCCAAGAGTGGATCTAGGTTCTGAGGGTACCCTGAGCTGGTCTGGGCGCTGAGCTTGTGAGAGCCCCTTAAGTTGGTTTGAGGCCCCCTGAGGTGATCTGGCGCCCTAAACTGTTCTGGAACTTCTTGAACTGGTTTAAGGCCCTATGAGCCTATCTGTGGCCCATTGAGCTAGTCTGATGACCTCATCTCTCGGACCAATGAGCTAGTCTTGTCCCTGGGTGAAGCACGAGCTGCTCTGTGGCCCTGATCTACATCAGGGGCCCCTGAGGTGGTCTTGAATAGACAGATAATAAGAACACAGGGCCAACTCCCATCATCTCGGGGGAGGGTCACTGATCTAGTCTGGTCCCTGGAGGCACAACTGGGGGGGATGGGGGAAGCTGCTCTGGAGGGCTCTGATCCACACTTGGGGCCCCAAAACTGGTCTTGAATAGATGGGGAATAAGAACACAATGGAAACTCCCCTTGTAAAACGGAGCTAACTAGGAATGAGGAATTTCCAAAACGGCTTGTGATACCTAGGCACCCCTGGTTATATAAATTGCTTGTTATACTGGTGGTTTCTAGGAAGGGATGATAAAAAGGCATGTGCCCCAGAGCCCAGAGCACAGTCCCCTAAACCAGGATTTCTACTAATTAATTTAAATGAAGAACTAGTTTTCATAATTCTGAGCCCTGTCACATCATCCCCATCCAAACCACCGGGCTGTTCACCTTTTATTTACTCTTAACTGGGACCGATCCTTGAGAATATGGAAATTAATAAACGCGCTCAAAAGGTATCTCCCAAATTTTCCGGCACCAAAAATGTGTTCTTCCAAAGACACTATGCTACTTCTCGTCCCACGGCGATTGTGGGAGGCAAGGAACTTAATCCGCGTTCAGCCAGGGCTCACTCGTCACGACAAAACCAGTGGGCATAACAAATGAATTTTCGACTCCAATATGCCTTAACCTGCACATTGTAACAGATATCACATGCTCCGCTGATTTCTCTGATGTTAAGTACTGGTATGAGTTGGCTGACTTGTCCTTAAATATATCCAAAACACTCGTGTTTTGGCTACTTCCATGACATTTTGGTGATATTTTTTTCCTTTTTTCGGTTTTAATCGAGTTTTCCTTCTTCGTGAATGATTGATTAGCATTTTTATTGAACCAAAGATGCCCAAAAATGATACAAACAAAGATATAGTAAGCTTTTTAGGTTACGTTAAAAAGTTCCTTTTTTCCCCGGGGTGCCCCTCAAAGTTGATGTGCCCCCTCCATACCAAAGCTCTGACTGCGCCGCTGCCCAGGGGAGATTTCCACGCCAAACTTGACCTTATGCCAGGTTCACAGCTGGATGACAAAGTGACAAGTTGCCGCGTAAAAGGGTAGTCCACGGATGGGGATGTAAAAAGATACGTTGGTAATCATGGAGTAATTAGTCGTCCCTCGCCTTTTAGTTACTTGGATTTTGCTGTACATTTTTATGAATATTCATGCGATTTAAAAAAAATAATGGCTAAAAGTATACACACCTTCTCTCCACACATGCCTAAGTTATGCAAATTCCTTTTATTTGGCTATTTTTGACACGCAGGCACCGGCGCCAGGTGCCGGGGCCGTCTGTCTGAGGCTGTACCCGAGGCACGGGGAGCGGCACCGCACCGCGCGTGGCGGCCGCTGTGGTTGGGATGATACTGCAAGGTTTGTTTAAAAGGATTAACTTAGTCACACTTGATAGGAATTCATGAATGAAAAATATACGAACAAAATGTAAAATGATTGAGTTTTTTTAGATCCTGTAAGGCACATACGACCGCCTACAATTCAAGTTCTCTATCGGTAAACCAGAGGAGGTTTTTTCCGCCATGCCGGCAGGGCGCGTAACTTCCGGGGTGCCGGCAGAGCGAGGGTTAACACGCACATTGACGGGGGTCTGAGCCACCTTCGCTTTGACGAGGGGGTGGGCGGGTACCCGCCCCCCTTAAGATCTCGAGAACCACGGTAGGTAGCAAAAAACGGTAAACGGAGTTGTGTAGCCCATCTACTTCTCCATCGAAAATATTTGAACCATTTTTGTCAGGCCACATTTAAGGTCACGAGAGGTCAAAACATGCTGTCATAGGGATAACATGTAAATCAAGTTTTTCGGCCATTACATCTGAACAAGTAAAAATAGAGCAAAACGCTTTGAACTATATGAATCCTCGCAGCAGGCCGAATCGAATGATATATAATTTGACCTTTCTAGGTCAAATCAAGGATTTGACCTGACCTGAGGTCAGGTCAGGGTCAAATTATATAAAATGCATATCATTAGAACCGCAAAGCCAAGGCGAGTCTAATGCAGCAAAAATAAACGCTCTATCACCATCCGTTACCGAGTTATTCAGTAAAACCATTTTCCCATCTATTTCCAATGGAGAGGTCATGCCTCGTACCTGACCTTAGGTCATCGATATCAAAAATACCGGAATATATTTTAGAGAACTCGGTGGTCCCATTATGTGATATGAGTTTCAATCGGATAAGTTCACCCTGCTCCGACTTACGCTGTCTTAAAACTTTCTTGAGGTCAGGTCACTTGACCTGTACTGGTGACCAGACCTGAGATGACCTAAGCTTAAAATTTTCATAAAAGTTGTAAAAAGGATGAGGGAAAAGGCTGGTTAAGTACGGCGGCGCGTAGCGCCGCCGTTTTTTTTTTTTTTGCTATCTTCGAAAAACCAGAGGGGCGGGTACCCGCCCCCCGTCAATGCGCGTGTTAAACCTAGTGTCGAGTCTCGTATCCGTCGCAATGCATTCGGCATTAGAGTTGTTAACGACTGGAATGGTCTCCCCAGTCATGTTGTTACTGCACCCACTGTCAACACATTCAAGACCAGGCTTGACAAACACTGGGAGGACTCTTGGTATACTATACCAGACACGGATTAGGTAGTGAAACCACACGTACACGAGCTCATTAAGACCGGACACCTCCCAGCTAACATGCCCAGGTGGGGCCCACATGGGCATTTGATGGGCATGGTGGGCTAGATGGGCCATGGGCTAGAGGTGGGTAAATTCATGGGCCGGAGGTGGGCCCCACATGTGGCTAGCCCATATTATGAACATGATCACAATGTCTCAACATGATCCAAATGTCTCACCTCCGATGCATTTGTAAATACTTAACACTCTCAAGCTTATTTAAAGCATTGATTGTATGGATGAACATGCATGGGCTTGACATGGGTGATAGATGGGCAACCCATATAGTGGGTTGAAGTTGGGGAATATCTGGGCTGCCCACATTTGGGTCTTTAAAGAAAGAACTAATTGTAGGTATATGCTATTTTAGTGTTAATACTGAAGTATGTGGGGAAATTGTTGTAAATAAGCCAGGTGAGGACCTATACAGATCTCTATGGTTAAAATACTCTAAATTAATTTCGGTTGAGCTCGAAACTTCCTTCCCGCGGAGGATCCCCACGCTGGCAATTACGTCTCCAAGCTACCGAAGGCACGAGAACAAACACATGAAAAACATACTAGCTGTTGCCATAGAGATTAACTATTACTACTAAGTAATAATAGTAAGTAATAATAAGTATAGTAAGTAAGTAATAAGTATTAATACTAAGTAGTAATAGTTCATCTCTATGGCTGTTGCATATTGAATCTTCCTGTTTTGCTCCTGAAGTTAAAGGTTTGACAGTGCATAATATTTCATTGGCATAAAGCGCAAATATATTTCATAGATTTTAGTATTATGAATCAGGTTTTGGAGCTCAAAAGTGCAAGTATTATTAAAGTGCAAGATATCTGCATAAACATTCCATATTCACATTTATTTATTTTCATTACTTTAGAAATATTCACAGACAATGACAGGCGAACCAGGTGAAGACAAGCTGGCAATCAGATGCGATTTCAGCTTTCATTGGCATCGGCGCGTGCATCACGCTTCCAGCGCGGACCGAGGGCTGCAGCGGCGGGGTGTGGTGCATGGCGTCACCACCGGCACCGGCGGCGACCCAGGTAGACTCCTACTTTGAAGGTCGGCCGCAGGAGCCCCGAATCATATCTCCGTCATTGTTCTCGTTGTGGAAAGTGTGTTGTTGCCCCTTCACCCGCTTGAGGTACATACCTAGCCAACTCTGGATCCGCCATCGGGTCCCGACTGGGGCCTGCTTCCTCCGCAAGCTGTTCCGTCGCGTGCTCGGTTTCTGTTCCTGGGGACCTGCCTGCCATTTCCATAGCTATATTTTCATAATTCTAACATACCTAATTCATATCATGCCTTAAACTCTCCCCCCTCTCTCTCGTGTGTGTGTGCATGTGTGCGTGCGGGCGTACGTACTTGATTCCAAGCGTTTAACCCTCGCCCCACCGGGGCCATCGATGGCACCCCTAAGGTTTTTCCGGGATAGTAGAAAAATGACGTGGAGCAGCACCGTGGTTGAGGGCTCTACCTCTTACCCCATCATTTTCCCACCATCCCTAAAATTTTTTACCCCGGGTCACCCAAGGTCAGGTCACCAGGCGAGGTCAACCAAGGTCACCTCACTTCAAATTTTGAGCTCTATAAGAGCTACGTTTCGAAATCGATCAATTTGGAACTTCCTACACTTCATGACCCCTCCAGGTCCTACAAGGTGTATATCTGAGATTTTTCGATTTCGTGACCTGAGGTCAGGTCACTAGGTGATCTCTCCCATTGAAAAAGCATTAGGAAAAGCTGTCTTATGATCTAAAAGTCACAAAAACGATTGAAAATGCTCGGCTTGCTCAGAAAAGCATTCTTGGACACCCTTTCACGGATCCCAGGGGCCATATTTTCCCTTTGACCTCTCCAAGGTCATCCAAGGCCACCAGGGGTTAAAAACAGTATTTGACAATAACTTTTGACCTCACAAAGCTAGAGCGCTCAATCAAACACCGTCGTGTACCTCTTGTCACTGGGTTTCATTTGATATACGACAAAGTCGCTTTCTGACCTTTCGTGACCTCAGGTCATATTAGGTCACGAGGTGACCTCTGGAGGTCAAACCACTGGCGGGAGGTATTCACGCTACACATAGCGGAAAAAGGTCTGCCATTTTCCTATCAAATGTACTTTACCAGATCTCAATGGCATAAGAGTTATGCCCGGGGATGTGGTGGCTTAGTGGATAGCACCCTTGTCTTCTAAGCCACCGGTCCCGGGTTCAAGTCCCGGCGGAGCCTCTGAATAAGTCGATCTGATCCCGAAAATTCCTTCCAACAGGTTGAGAGTTGGCAACGCCGTATGACCCTGGCAGTTGGTGCGTCGTTAAACCCCAACAATTATTATGAGAGTTATGCCCAGTTTTCTTAAGCATTGCATATTTGAGTGAAAATAGCCGATATTGACCTAACTTGACCTCTGGAGGTCAAACCATTGACCTGAGCGCTTAAACATGTGAAGTAATTTCTTACTGAATTCACGCGAGCTTTCTAATGCACTTTGCAGATTTGCGCTAACCCCCATATTTTCGGAGTTGGAGGGGGCATCGATGGCCCTGGTGGGGCGAAAGTGGCGCCGGACCCCCGGTGGGGCGCGGGTTAAATCACTCAATTTTAACATACGATGGTGTTTGACAGGAGCAACCAACGAAACTCCCCAACTTCTGAAACGACCAAGGGTCAGCTGGAGACTGCCCTCCGTAAAATATTTACGGGGGCTCTTGATCGGGAAGGAGGCCGCCAACAGAGGATGCCAGCTGGAAATAGCCAGTGAACGCCGAGGGGAGCTTTCGCCTCTCGGAGAAGTGTGCTTAAACACATTTGACATGTGTTAATAGGTTGGCTGAAATACATTTGGGCAGCTGCAAATATTTTTATGTGCAATGTTCTGGCGGCAGACAAGGAAATGGATTGGGTAAGATCCCTGTTCAACAAGGCAAGCACCTTTTGTGGGCCAGACCATTTTTACATTGTTCTGCCCACATGCACTTCACCATGCTACACTTTGCAGGGCTACACCAAATCACTTTTCTGCCCAGATGAGGCCTATGTAGATTTGATTGGCAGGCCTACACTGTGCCCACCTTGAGCCCATATTGCATGGCCCATATGGGCCCCACATCGGACCTACATAATACCGACATTGGCCAGCCCACATGGGCCCCACCATTTACCCAGGGACAAATTAACATGGGCCCACAAAGTGGCCCATGATGGCCCCACATGGGGTCATCATAGTAATGTTGACTGTATACAGGCCTAGAGCCTAATTAAGTCTGTATCCTTGAAGTTCAAGTTCAATTGAGTTCCGGCCGAGTATCGTTTTTCAGCTACGTGCGGTTCTCCGCGTCCCTTGGAAAAACAGGTGGGGGCCTCCAAGGCCCCTCCATGCTCCTCGTGCCAAGTAGTACCCTTCCCTCATAGAAACTCCTCGGTCATGGTCCGCCTAGCGCCAAGGCGTCAAAAGATTGTGCGATGGGAGACTAGAAATGCCTTTGAGGGAAAACTAAAGGGTTTAAATACTTCTACAGGGATTATTAAAGCTGGTATCGATATCCAAAATGAGATTGTGTTTGACATTTGCGATCGACCTATATTCGCAATCTTTTTAGGATGTAACTTATACAATCATTTGATATATTTTTTTGAAATAGATGAAAACTATTACTGGTGTGCTTTTTAGGACTAGCGAGCCTGTTTAGAGAACAGAAAATCTGCTGATGTCTAAAAGACATCTGTTTATGCTGCTTCAGATGTGTGGTGATGATGGCAGAAGAAGGCAGAAGAAAGTGATATTTTTGTTGTGGTGATTGACGACTTTCTCGCATCAGTTTTCTTCGCGTTTCCGCATTCCCCTCAACAAAAAAGAGCGAAGAAGGTGGATGAGCTGAGCTTGGTAACGCTTGTTCGAGATTTTGAAGAGTGGGTATGGAGTGTAGCGGATGAATGGGATTGATTGGACCTGTGTGAAAGGAAGAGGCATACGTTTCTTCTGGGCATGGCTGCACGCAGATTTGACCTATAAAACACTGGTCAGCTGCTGACCCACATAATCAAATGCTTTGAAAATAAGATCATTCCTTTGATATGTCAAATAAAGAAGTCTCACTCTTGGACCAGAACTGCAGTGATGATGATCCTATTTTAGACCTTTCTCTGGAACAGGATACAGCTCCTTTGGATGATGAAGATCCTCGAGTGATGATAGACCAGACTCAAATGTGCAGAGTGTGTAGAATGCTTTCAAAGCCAATGTGTGTACATAATGATCTAGACAGAGCTAGCACAAATACACCTGGTACTAGGGCTGTGGCACCTCATGGAGTATATCAACCTCTGATTCAGGTAAGACTTATATTTCTACAATCCAGTCTTCAAATAAATTATAGCACTGGGCAAGATGCTTTCTATGTGAATGTTAGCAGTTGGCCAGTGTGCAAACTATGAAAACAGGCCAGATGAGAGACACTGGCCATGTGAAATTATCACACTCATGCCTACCACCAGCCACCTTAATTTTGCTCCAAACCCAGGAGAAAAAATGAATTGACCCATACCAGTGGTTGATACAAGTGTCCAGGGTGCAAAGTGTGGCATTTTCGACGAGATCTTGTCAGTGCGAGTGCTCTTGGGGACAATAGTGAGTGGTGTGAATTTTATCAACCTGGTGCGAATTTGCGAGGAAGGTGACATTTAAACCAAACAAATAATGTCTGAATGGTTATTAAGACACAGGAGGGGGCCTTATAAACAAGTCTTTAACTAAACTACTCGCTGCCCCGGTAGCTCAGTTGGTAGAGCGTTGGGCTCCGCCCGCTGCTCAGAAGCATGCAGTGGCAGTGCATGTCCAGGCTTGGGATCGGTTCCCCTGAGACGCTCCGGCGCTCAATAGTTTACCTGAGGTACAGGTCGGCTGGCAACTGACTGGTGAGAGGGTGACCTGAGCAGGGCAGCCGTCCCTGTGCTTTGTGGGAGGTTAAACTTTGGCTTCTAAATTAATCCTCCATTGAGGGAGTTGCTTGTTCGGGTGGTGGGGTCAGGGTCTCCGTGACAAGTCCATTGATGACTAGTGAGACTCGGACTCCAGCAGCCTTACCAGAAACAACTTGAACAAAATTTATAAAAAATAATAACTAATAATATAGGTAGCATTGCATTGTGTGGGTAGGAATGGGTGCATTTTTCTTTCCTGGTATGTGGCAGATTGGTGTGAATTTTTGGAGGCTGGTGGTGCAAGAATTTTAGATGGCTGGTGCGACTTGTCTGGCCTGCTGCCATACTTTGCAGACTGGACAAGGGTGACAATAGCTAGAGAGCTTAAGAACCCCTTTTGGAATTTCAAAGTGTCCATCGTAATTGGACAGCTGAATGTTGTTCAAGGTAACATAACTTAGACTTGATTTCTCCTGCTGCCTTCCAAAGAGAATTCAGGGATTTGCCACTGACTACCTGGAAATGGAAAGTCTGATGGGTCTCAGGAGCACACATTAATATGTTGAGCTATCTTTTGCCTACTTAGTGAAATTTATCTAGATGTGAATGGAAGTTTTCAAAACTACCCCATACACTGTGTGTCCTTCTATTCTTTGGGGCTGTTTTAACACCCAGTTAGGATGCCAGCTACAATTTGGCTTGACAGACCCTAAAATTGCCAGGATAGCTGTAAAATATACAAGGGGGCCCATTGAGTCCCTGATGTCAATGGGGTGGAGACATGATTTGGAATTTTTAGAGCAACTACTTGACTTCTTTTGCCCAGGGAATATGCCATCCAAGAATCAACCTTTTTCATAGAGGTTATGGAAACAGCCATCATATCATCACATAATGCTTAGGAGTGGAAGAAGTTCAAAGGTCTTCAGTCAATCAAAGTTGATTCCTTGCCAAGAACTGGCATATACCATTTGCCAATGAAACCATTACAACAGCTGATGCAAATTTCACCTTCCCCTTCTGCATTAGAAAGTGAGTGAAAGTGAGACTTTTGTACCAAAAGTGTTTGCATGTGTATATGTGGCAGATGTGGTGCTCTCAGCCTAATTGGCATGATTGCCTATGTAGCTTTATATGTTCTACTACTTCACAACTAATTCACATTTTCTTGACTTTTCCAAAGAGCACTGTGGGTGTTTGATTTCTGCTCAGTTGCACAAGAGCAGCCCACCCACACCAATGACCATTCTTTTTGCAAAAGAGCTTGCACAGCTCTTAGCTCTCATAACCCTTGCCCCCCTGAGGGGGTATCAATGGCCCCCTAAGGTTTTCCAGAATAGCAGAAGAACAAGGAGGCACAGCACCACAGTTGATGGGTCTACCTCTCATCTTGTTGTTTTCCTACCATCCCTGAAAGTTTTTACCCTGTGGCACACCAGGTCAGTAACCAGGTGAGGTCAAACAAGGTCCAGTCACTTCAACTTCTTAGCTCTACCATAGCTACATTTCTAGGCTGATCGATTTGAAACTTTCTGCACTTGATGACTCCTTCAGGGTTTACAAAATGTATATCCAGGATTTTTCAATTTGGGGATCTGAGGTCAGATCACGAGGTGACCTCTCTGATAGAAAAAGTGTGGGGAAAAGCTGTCTTATGATCTAAAAGTCACAACAATGATTGTGAATAATCATATTTCTTAGAAAAGCATTCTTGCCCCCCCTTGACAGATTCCAGGGGCAATATTTGCCCTTTGTTCTATTTGAGGTCATCATAGGTCACCAGGGTAAAAAACAGTATTTTGACAATAACTTTTGACCTAATCAAGCCAGAGCGCTGAATTAAACGTCATCCTATATGTCTCGTCACTGGCTTTCATTTGATATATGATAAGGTCACTTTCGGACCTTTCGTGACTCCGATTATGTCAGGTCAAGAGATGTTCTCTGGAGGTCAAACCTGTGGCCGGAGGTCATTATGTTTCCCATAGTGGAGAAAGCCCTGACATTTTCGCATCAAGTTTTTTATGATATCTCAATAGCTCTTATGGTATGAGAGCTATGCCCAGGTTTCTTAAGCATTGCATATTTTAGTGGAAGTAGCCTATTGTGACCCAACTTGATTTCTGGAGGTCAAACCACTGACCTGAGCGCTTAAACATGCGAATTTTAAGCGCTGATTTCATTCCGAATTCACACGAGCTTTCCAATGCACTTTGCAAATCTGTGCTAACCCTCATATTTTCGGAGTTAAAGGGAGGCCATCATGCCCCCTGTGGTGCGAAAGTGGCACGGACCCTCCAGTGGGGGCGCGGATTAAAGGGCACTCTCACGGAGGAAACCTTGTCGAAAGTGTCATATTTTGTGGACTGTTGGTGTTGATGCTTGGGTATTCTTTTTATATAATGTCCTTCATACGTAAATCATAGTTTTAAATGAGATTCCTGTCTATGAAAGTGTTAACCTGCGCCCCATCGGGGATCCGGCGCCATCTTCGCCCCATCGAGGGGCAATCAATGGCCCCCTCTAACTCCGAAATACGGGGGTTAGCGCAAATCTGCAAAGTGCATTAGAAAGCTTTTGTTGGTTTGACCTCCAGAGGTCAAGAAGATATGTCACGATAGGCTATTTCCACTAAAATATGCAATGCTTAAAGGGAATGTGGCACCTTCACAACGTGATTTTAACTGAGATAGCCAAGTTGTAAAGCAGGTCGGAAAACCCGGTACTCCATATTTCATTTGTCTTGGAACCCGATATTTCCGTAGAAAAAGGCTAAAACCTAACTGACACCAGCCCCCCTCAGCCCCCGTCGCCGGCGGCCATTGTTGTGAGCTACTGGTGTGACGACATATGCTGACGTCACGATGAGCATCAGCCAATTGAACATAATGACCTCCTGCCAGTGGTTTGACCTCCAAAGGTCACCCTGTGACCTTATATGACCTGAGGTCACAAAAGGTCAGAAAGTGACCTTGTCGTATATTAAATGAAAGCGAGTGACGAGACATACACGATGACGTTCAGTTATGGTCAAAGTCCTATTTTGATCCCTCGTAACCTGTGAAGACCTCAGAGAGGTCATAGGGGAAGTATCGCCCCTGGGATCCGTGTAAGGATGTCCAAGAACGTGTTTCTGAGCAAGCTGAGCATTTGCAATCATTTTTGTGACTTTTAGATCATAAGACAGCTTTTCCCATGTTTTTTCAATGACAGAGACCACCTCGTGACCTGACCTCAGGTCACAAAATCGAAAAAGCCGGGATATACATTTTGCAGACCCTGGAGGGGTCATGAAGTGTAGGAATTTTCAAACTGATCGGCTTAGAAATGTAACTCTTATAGAGGTCAAAAGTTGAAGTGAGGAGACCTTGGTTGACCTCGCCTGGTGACCTGACCTTGTGTGACCCGGGGTAGACAATTTTAGTGATGGTGTGAAAATGATGGGGTGAGAGGTAGAGCTCTCAACCGCGGTGCTGCGCCTCGTCGTTTTTCTGTTGTTTCGAAGAAACCTTAAGGGGGCCATCGATGGCGCCCCCGTGGGGCGAGGGTTCAGTTATAACCAGTTATTTGGGAGGCCCATTCTAAATGCCTGATTTGATAGGGTCCATTTTCTTATTCAGCAAGCTTTATTGTGCCAAGTACTAAATGTGCTGGATTAACACATCCCTGTCCACAAGCTATGATGAGAGTACCTTACCTTGCCTTACCTACGGATTTCGGAAATTCGAGACCATGATCACCTCCTAGCATCATTCTCTAACAAGCTCAGGAAGGAGACAGGACTTGGTTTTTCTCAGGCTTTGAGCCTGAGTTGGGTCAATGGAAACTTGCTGGCACCTGGGAACTCAAAGGCTTTGGTCATTCTGGACTGCTATATCTTACGTGGGCCCAATGAGCTTTAAGTTTCACCTTGAAATGACTTAAGTGGGAACATCCAACACAGAGGTGGGCGGGGAATTCCAATTTTTCACGATGTGAACGACAAATAAGGCTCGCTCAGTCCCAGTTGCAACTCGAGGAATCTACAACTTCCATCGATGGCCGCAAGTATGAGAGGACATGTCCAGGTGAAACAATTGGTCTGGGTGCTAATCTATTGCTCCATGAAGAAGTTGATACACCTGTACTATATTGCCATGGCGTCTCCTTTTGTACATGGATGGCAACTCGAGCTCCATAAACCTGTCGGTGTAGAGTAAGCCTCTCGGGGAGTGAGTCATACTGGTAGCCCAAAGCTGAGACTTTTGTATAAATTTATCATCAGCTCGGTTGAAAGGTCCCCAAGAAGCTTTTCCATATTCGAGCAAAGTATTAAATTTCCCCAAGGTAAAGCGTGGTCGCCATTCTTCATTACATTGCATGCATTATCTATCGTATCCAGGTATCATGTTACCGTACCTTCTATCCTCTTAGTTCAGTAACAGTATTTTTGGATGACCATTTCTCGCATCCAGGCGCGTCGCCACAGAATTTTAACGGAGGGACGGGCCTTGGGCTGCCCATAACTGAGGGGAGTCGAATTTGGGGCATAAAGGCTGTCTGAAAACTCAAATGACCATGCACTTCACACACATATTTATGTAAATCGATGCAGATAAAAGAGAGTAAATGTCAGTCGAATTTGGGGCATAAAGGCTGTCTGAAAACTCAAATGACGATGCACTTCACAAACATATTTATGTAAATCGATGCAGATAAAAGAGAGCAAATGTGAAAAACGTAGGTTAAGTCCCATGATTATTTTGGGACATACCCTGATTCGCGAGTTTGGACGTATCCCCCCATCAACCCCCTTTGATGCCCATGCCCACATCTCATACTTTTGCAATGGGTTTTAAGATAAGATACGATTTAAGATATAAGATAAGCAAGTTAAAAGTAGGTGTGATAGTTTTTATATTTGTGATGGTATTTCTATTCTTGATCTCCCAGTTTTGTCAAATTAGGTCGAGAAAAATTATCATACAAAACCAAACATATAAGTCACTGAGACTTGAGTTGATATTTGACTCTTCATTCTCCAACTGAAACTTGTGCTCTTCGTGATAATTGACTGCATCAAACTTTAATAAACTGAGGTTAAATGGGCAAATACTCTCCCATGAAAAATACAAGGCCAGTTGCTTTTGACTCCGCCAATTACCACAGGCGGCGGAACGGGAGGTACCGTGCTCCCTCCCCCCACCTTGGACGGACCAGAGGGTACCGCCATTGAGGTGCCCCCCTTTAAATCGGCGAAGATAGCAATGAAGCGGCGTTTAGTCCGAGATTTCGCAAAGAAGCTTCGAGTTCGTAAGATTTTGTCGTGGACCCACAAAGTGTTAAGCGTTTCGGAATAAGCATTTATTTATGCTGTGTCTTAATGTGTAAACCTGTTAATCAAGTCTTATCCTGATCAGTGCCAAATCATGCTGAATATTATGTTGTTTCATATCAAATGTTACTGCAGAGCTATCCTTCATGGTTTCGCACGGTTATACCCTTCTGCATTTAATATTATGCATCATGTGTGACCATCGTCTATACAGCTTATATAAGCTTGTATGGCTTCATTTCTATATGCTTGTATGCCAAAGGATAGATAGTGGATGCCGTAGTACATAAGCGCATACAGCACATAGGTGTCGTCAACACTGCCGTTCTGTTTTGCAGGATGACTCCTCGCAAGAGCTGCGTCAGGACTTCGAGGACTCGCACTGCCATGGCCGCCCACCGCGCTCCAACAGCAAACGAGAGGCACTCCTGCGCCTCGTTTTCACTTCAGCTTTCTGTTTCTGCTTTATGGTCAGTGGAGATGGAATATTAACCAGTGTGAAATTTTAAGTGTGGGCACCGCAAGAGTGCTGTATCTTTCCTAAAACATGGCAAGGTATTATATTATCTTATTTTGTTTAGGTATATCCAATGACTTGTACATGCATGGTTTCCTTCCACCTTTTATGTAATCTTCCCGGTGGGACAGTGAAGGTTTGATCTCCCCTGCCCAGTTCTGAATCCCATTGAAATCACCCTCGGGCAGCAGCAGTGCTGTAACGACACAGTTGTATGTCCTACCGTGTGTGTAGCCTTGTCGTGCCTGCGCCTCAGCGTATTGTCACCACCTTACCCGCCCTGGCCAGGTGGGCGAGTGGCTGGGAGGCTACCTGGCCAACAGCCTGGCGGTGATGTCGGACGCCGCCCACCTGCTCAGCGACTTCGGCAGCTTCCTGCTCAGCATATTCGCCATCTGGCTCTCCATGCAGCGGCCCACGCAGAAGATGACCTTCGGCTACTTCCGCGCAGGTCGGTGGGACGTCAACGCGCCGGACTGGTAAAGCCAGTTAAAGCTGGTCCTGGTGGGCGCTCGTGTTTCCGGTCCCTCCAAATCATTTACCGAACTGATACCATTTCTGGTTTTGCCTGGACTACCAAAGCGATTACTGATCGGATCGTAGCCTGAAAATTTACCGATACGGGAATCCAAACGTGAGAATAGTTGTTTCTCCAAACTTTCACATTTGTTAAACCGATCACCGAGCCAGTAGACCGGAGCCGATGCTGGCACGAGCCGGTGCCCTGTGTTGGCAGCGTGGCGGCGCCCCCTGGGCCAAGGAAAGGTCCTCTTGCACGGGGCTCAGAGTTTAGGGGGTAGGGGGCGCTAGTATCTTACCACGGGGAACCGATGCCCGATGGGAGGAACTCACCACCTTCCGCCCCCGGCCCCACAGATTACAATCGGGATCCACAGATCCGAATGGCTTGCCATTGACCGGATCGGTCTATAGCAAGCGATCCACGCGTCAAATCCTTACCCTAAAAAGGAGACCAGTTCTGAGCAAATTTTCTCAGTTTCTTTTGGCCACTCCCTCCGAAAAACGCCCGAACAGTAACCACTTGTTTTTACCGCCAGCTGTTTAGATTCTGTATTCCGTAGCTTTGTTTTCTGTCTTTGTCGTGCTTTCTGGCGGAATTAGTCGTTTATTTTCATCCCAGTTCGGAGGCCGCCGTGTGCGACAGTAATCGGCCGATGCCGTTGCGCTGCCTGCGGGCGGGTGTGGCTCAGCTGTCCGTCTGCTGCCGCAGAGATCCTGGGCGCGGTGACCAGCGTGCTGACCATCTGGGTGGTGACCGCCGTGCTGGTGTACATGGCCGTGGAGCGGATGTCGCACGGGCACTACGACATCGACGCCGACACCATGCTCATCGTCTCCGGCATCGGTGTCGCCGTCAACATCGTGTACGTGTCTGCGGCTCCTGTCACCGGAGCGAGGCGTCCGCTTGTATCACACGCAAAACCTCGGAACGTTGTAGCTTAGATACAAATGTATATGTTCCATCTAACATTTTTCAGAAGTATGAATGACTTTTAAGTGAGAGAAAATGGTGTATATATATATATATATATATATATATATATATATATATATATTATATATATATATATATATATATATATATAGTTTGAAGCGTTTTTTACTCCAGAGTTTCCCGTCGACGCTGGAATTGAAGATCTGTAAAAATATTGCAACATCTACTTTGAATAGATGATGATACCAATACAACTATAAATCGTTAAAAATATATACCATAATAGTGTGTGTGCATCTATAATGTCCATTGATAAAGGACGACAAATTTCCGGTATGCCTTTGTACATTCAGATGTGAATGTATTGAGGGTGTCTGCTCAGCGGCAGCTCTTAGTTCGGGGTCTTAAGAATTGTCCACTCTTCGGACTGTCTCTATTTGTAAATACCATGCACAAGTAGCTCAACCAGTTTAGGTTGGGTGCCTTCTGCCAATAGATTGGATCAGCTTCTGAAAGTATTGAAACTGAGCTCATCTCACATTCTTCTTGCAGGGGTGGCTGGTCTGTGTGTAGCTGTAATCGTTTTTAGGTATGTTCTGTTGGTGTCTGTTCGCCTCGTTTCTCAGAACCATTCAGAAATGAATGTGAGTTAACTTGAAGTTCTTACAGACTTCTCGCGTCCCGAACAGTTGGAGTTGTGGGTAGGCTATCACCACACGCGACTCCGTGTATGTACTTAAACGAGAGTTATAACCGTCTCGATACATCAGCCTTCAATCGCCGCCCCCGAGCTGGTGTCTGTGACCCTCTCCCTCCCTGGCCAGGATGGGCGCCGTGCTGCACGGCCGGTGTTTCGGCTCGGGCGGTCACGGCCACAGTCACGGCCTGTCGGCCGGCCGCAGTCACGGCCACAGTCACGGCGGCGACGAGGTGGCGCGCAATATCAACGTCCGCGCCGCCACCGTGCACGTGCTGGGCGACCTCATCCAGAGCATAGGCGTGCTGGTGGCGGCGGTCGTCATCAAACTCAAGGTTAGCCGGCTTTGATGCGGGCTCAATGTAATGGGCTTTTGACTGAAGTTTAGTGAGGTTTCTTTTGAAGATACTTCAAAAGATTTGGCCAGGGATTCGACCAAAGTTTAGAGTGAGAAGTGCTTGACTATTTGGAGTTGCGGCGATCAGCCCAAGGTTGGAGGCTGCTTTGGGTGATGCTGTAGCGGCTCTATGAGGCAACAACGTGGGAGTGGAATGCGACGAGTGCTAGAAAAGCTTCTCTTGTTTTTCTTGGTTTGAAATCCTACAACCAACAACGCAGTGTCTTCGCTGGGTGACCATTTTTCATAGCTTTCCTGCCTTGCATGCCAGTCGGTGGAACCCCGGACGATCGGTGAACACTGTCCTGCTGGTGGCCTGTTGTAGTGACGTCGGGGCCGTGTCTCCGGACAGCCCGAGTACCGAGTGGCCGACCCCATCTGCACGCTGGTGTTCTCCGCCATCGTGATGGCCACCACCGTCGGCGTGATGAGGGACGCCGTCCAGGTGCTGATGGAGGCGGCGCCGCCCGAGCTCCAGTATAGGTCAGTGGCCGGCCAGGCCAGCCGGTGGCCGCGCGCTGGTGCTGTCTCTAACTCAAATGGTCGGAGCGTGCTTAGTGTTTCCGCCCCTTTTTACCGCGTCGGTGCGCTTTCCATGCTCGTAACAAAATTCGAAGTGTTAATAACTTTAAACTTGGTGAAACGTCTATCCAACACCGATACGCCTCAGTCGGTGCCATACACGTACAAGCAATTGAAGGACGAGTAAGGAAATGGTTATGCCCACGGTGGATTGCGATGCGCCGAAAGGAGATGCAAATGGCTCATAATTATATTACGGCACATCGCACAAGTACCCAAAAAATGTTGTAATTCCTATGAATGAGACTAGGAACATAATCTACCGATGGAGCCCCTTCTGGAGCTGCCGCCAGTTGCTTGCCTGGAGAGGAGATGTGCTGCTACCTGGAATCGCAGGATGGAGTCCGTGTGGACTCATTGTGCATTGGGTGACTGCTGGTTTTTCAGTTGTGAGCAAGTAACAAACTCCACATAATACGTATCACGTATTGCCTTCCAAACGCGCTGTTATGCACGCTTGCAATCGCAAGCTGACCATTTTTGAAATAGCTTCCCTGGCACTAGTCTTTGACTTTCCCACGGCAAAAATATTTGACAGTGGAACTTGGTTTCCTGTTCTTCATCCATCCCTTAGAAATACATCGGCTTGTGCGCATCGTCCCCTCATTGGCGTGTTCTGAGCATGCTTCTCTATCTGGCAGCGCCGTGCTGCGCGACCTGGAGGGTATCGAAGGCGTGGTCAAGGTGCACGACCTCAACATCTGGTCTCTGAACGTCGACCGGTTCGCCGTCACCGCGCATCTGGCCAGGGGTGAGCTCGCTGACCCCCAACCCATTAAAACATCCAACAGGCTTCCCAACTGTGTACTGATTTGGCTGTTTGGTACTACGAACTTAAACTGGTGCTGACTTAATCTCTCTTTCACCTTCCCTCTCTCGCCGCCAGACCGGTCCAGTGGAAAGATGCTCCCACTCTCCCAGTCAGTACAGTGATCAGACATCAGGCGTTCCCCAACCCCAGGGGCTAATAGTGACCAGGTGCATCCTCCCCCAGATCCTGGGACGGGTGGAGATCAGACAATTACTCTTCCTCAGACCCTGGTGCGGACAGTGACCATACGTTCCCTTTTCCCTCTTCTTGGCAGTGGTCTGGTGCTCCCTCTTTCGTCCACTGGACAGTGACCAGGTGTTACTTCTCCCCCAGACCCGGGTGTGGACAGTGACCACGTGCTCCCCTTCCTCAGACCGAGGGACAGACAGTGACCAGGTGCTCCCCTTCCTCAGACCCGGGAGCCGACAGTGACCAGGTGCTCCCCCTTCCTCAGACCGAGGGACAGACAGTGACCAGGTGCTCCCCTTCCTCAGACCCGGGGGTGGACAGTGACCAGGTGCTCCCCTTGCTCAGACCCGGGGGTGGACAGTCACCAGGTGCTCCCCTTCCTCAGACCCGGGGGCGGACAGTGACCAGGTGCTCCCCTTCCTCAGACCCGAGGGCTAACAGTCACCAGGTGCTCCCCTTCCTCAGACCCGGGGGCGGACAGTGACCAGGTGCTCCCCTTCCTCGGACCCGGGGGCGGACAGTGACCAGGTGCTCCCCTTCCTCAGACCCGGGGTGGACAGTGACCAGGTGTTCCCCCTTCCTCAGACCCGGGGGCGGACAGTGACCAGGTGCTCCCCTTCCTCAGACCCGGGGTGGACAGTGACCAGGTGTTCCTCCTTCCTCAGACCCGGGGGCGGACAGTGACCAGGTGATCCCCTTCCTCAGACCCGCGGGTGGACAGTGACCAGGTGCTCCCCTTCCTCAGACCGGGGGTGGACAGTGACCAGGTGCTCCCCCTTCCTCAGACCCGGGGGTGGACAGTGACCACGTGCTCCCCTTCCTCAGACCCGGGGGTGGACAGTCACCAGGTGCTCCCCTTCCTCAGACCCGGGGGCGGACAGTGACCAGGTGCTCCCCTTCCTCAGACCCGAGGGCTAACAGTCACCAGGTGCTACCCTTCCTCAGACCCGGGGTGGACAGTGACCAGGTGCTCCCCCTTCCTCAGACCCGGGGGCGGACAGTGACCAGGTGCTCCCCTTCCTCAGACCCGCGGGTGGACAGTGACCAGGTGCTCCCCTTCCTCAGACCGGGGGTGGGCAGTGACCAGGTGCTCCCCCTTCCTCAGACCCGGGGGTGGACAGTGACCAGGTGCTCCCCCTTCCTCAGACCCGGGGGTGGACAGTGACCACGTGCTCCCCTTCCTCAGACAGAGGGATAGACAGTGACCAGGTGCTCCCCTTCCTCAGACCCGGGGGCGGACAGTGACCAGGTGCTGAGGACGGCACTGGCGCTGCTGCGGCTGCGGCACAACTTCGCCTCCACCACCATCCAGGTGGAACTGTACGAGTCGTCGATGGACGCGTGCGACGCCTGCCAGCTGCCCGTCCGCTGACCGAGAGCGGGGTTAGCGCGACCTCCGGCCAGGGTCCCGGCACAAGGTCATCCCTGATTGAACCTATCGGTCCCAAATGAGATTGCGCTCAACAGTGAGTATTATGAGTGTTGGTGACACCGTTTTAAGATGGTGTAGGCTATCATCTGATGGTAGCATCCTGTGACAGTTGGGCTTCCACTGATGTAGCGGGGCAGACCTGGTCAGAGCTTGCCCCAACTGCTGTCGTCCGCTAGTGCCGTGGTCAACAGCACAATCTATTGTTATGAGATTAGTCAGTGCGGCTGAGTGTTTGCAGTGAGTTTGCGCTCCCGAGCGCTGTCTTCGGGTTGGATTTGTTTGTTCATTGGGTGAAGGTAGTGTGACGCGTTCTCCTCGGCTTAGCCGCCAGAAATGACCTTCCATTAATACTGAGCAAGCTTGCCATGTATATCTTGTAAGGACACGAGATTGTAGTGTTTCCGGGCGGACCCAGCGGGGAGCATCCCTCAGCTGACCAGTATGGTGCAATCGTCGTCCGACTGCAGCGGAACCATTCAGTATGCTTGCCGGCTCAAACCATTCCGGGGAAGCCGGTAGTAGTATGTGCCTTCCGTAAGGTGCCTTTGGCTAGGGTCCATGTGTGGGGTTTTGCGGTGTTTTACTCGTTTGTGGGCCCGACTTGCTCCGTCGGATGTCTGATTTGGGGTTGGATTGGGGACATTCCGGTGGATGCGGGCCTTCACATACTCTGACGCTGGCAAATCCCGTTCGTGCGCACATTACAAACTCATTGGTATATAGATCTCTCGGATGGCTACGCGCAGTGGAAGTGCCCACGACAAATTACGTGGAGAAAAAGAGATTGCTACAAAATCCAGAACCTTACTTTCACCCATTTCGGACGCCAGAACACACGGGTGACAGCAATGTACGCGTACGGTCCGCTGTTTTCGAATTTCAAACAAATTAACCATTTCTCTCAGTTGTGGGACAATGCCTGGTAAGAACTGACCCCTTATGGCTCTGTGATCATCTACGGACCAATTCAAATTCGGCGAACCATAGCCCAAATGCGAAATATTACTCAAGGGTGTGCCATCAAAGACGTGAAAATCAACTGCGAATATTTCTTTCAATTGCGAACACGTTTCGGCGTTCAATTTCTAGACATTTGACGAAACAGCGATGGGTGCGGGCGGAGGATGTCGTACCTTGCGTTCTGCTGCGCGTGCCAAGAAACCTGATATTTTACGGACTAGGGAAGTTAGAAACGTGATGGGGAAAGTGGCGCAATACCTATATTCGGAAGGCTGTCTGAGAAGGCCACGCTTTTGCGGTCGCAGACTCGACATCCACTGTGATAGAACGTGTTTCATCTGGTCAACACGTGTACACAACGGGTTCGTCTCCCGTGGTCCTGCCATGGCGCCATACAGCAAACTCAGACGAAATGTAGGCGACAGATGATTATGTACAGATTCGTGTGTTTGTGGTATGGTGCTTGATTGAAAACTGTTAATGGTGTCAGTTATTTTCTCATATTTACTCATTGGAATTATCGGATATATCGACTCTGCCGTTTATTTTAGTTTTATGTATATTAATGTTTTCCTTACCCAGCCTGCTCCTCTATAGAGTTGCATAGGCCTCTGGATCGCTTGGTATCGTGTTTGACAGGCGTTGGAATTAGTTTTGTTTATACGCTATGTAGTGAAAACTGTGCAATTACGAGGATATTAAAGGACGTGTCGGCTGTACACCTGCCAACGTGACCGTTGCCACGAAAATGATTCAAATTTAACGAGACCACCACAGATCGGTAATAATTAGAGCATGTAATCACCCCGGCTCCCGCTGCGCGGACGGTCTGTACCACTATCTCTACGTTCGATCTTAATCTATCGCTATCCACGTTGGTGTTCAGTGATCGCTTTAGAACATGCCAAATGTCAGATCATTTATTTTGCGCGAGTGTGTCCATTCCAAATACAGTGAGCAGCTTGAACGCGAGGTGGCCTAGAATGAGGTTATCGCTGCTGTTACTACGCCGAGTTTGAAACCTGCGCTTAAACAAACTTTGAGTGATTCACTATGAACTCCAGCAAACGATCGCGACTGTCGACCCGCCAGAGACCGGGTAACCGCTTGAGTGTTGGGTTTTCTTTTTTGTTTGGCGGCAGAGGCGCGGCCCGAGCCACGGAGGTGGGGTTCCAGTCGCCCCATTCCCCACAGCACTACCGCAGCGCCGCGCTGAACTGCCAACTCAAACTCACTATAATGGACACGCACGCGAATGTTCGAGCACCGGATCCCGTTCCAACCACCACGTATTGACGGGGTGGGAACAGCGTCAGAGGCTCACGAGTTCACAACAGCCCAGCCCCGTCTACTGCGCTCCGACGCAGCACAAGGCCCTCAATATGACTCCATAACTCCCAAAATATCCTGGGAAGTAACATGTCTCACAACCAAGCACTTTTTACATCGATTTTGGAATCAAGTCGCGATTTCCAGAGTTCCAACGCACAAGCTATTGCACAGGTAAACACAGAATTACCGCCGATTGGTACCTCAGGCTCCACAATACGAGCTATCACAAGATGACTAACAACATTGATCTCGTGCTTAACATGGCAACACCGCCAGCATCCAACCTCCGAGACGTCGCCTGCCGGCGGTTTGAACACTCCGCCGCGTTCAGAGAACCTCCTCAGATATCACCGGCTGCTGAAGCTGGGTTCTCACGCTCGCCGACGTGCCGCTCAAAACTGCCAGGCATTCTCGGTGGCGTGAAGACTCGACATCTCAGGTACCAGCCGGTCTCGCATAATTTGCTCGCCTGCCAAATACGACCGTCAGCTGACGCCCCTGCTCCAGCGCCGGTTAAAAGCTAGTTTAGTCACTGATCCTATCTCGGACTCTAGATCGGGATCGGAGGTTATCTTATGTGTTAAGCAGGACTGATCAAGCAGATCAACGGAAAAAGTCTGCTGCACATAATAATAATTGTTGGGGTTTAACGACGCACCAACTGCCGGGTCATACGGCGTCACCAACTCTCCCCTGTTGGAAGGGATTTTGGGGATCGATCGACTTATTGGGCTCCGCCGGATTGAACCGGGACCGGTGGCTTAGAAGAGGGTGCTATCCTGCCGTCTGCTGCACAAAGTGGCTGGTGCAAGCTTCACAGCAAATCTCCTTTTGTGAAGAATCACAACAGGGGATTTATGTAACCCGCGGCGGAAAAACTATCGTGGCCCTAGTCTCCGGGATGGTCCCTTGACGCTTATGTATATGGCTATTGTCTCGCGAAGAAAATTCAACGTTCCAAGAGAATATGATCTTTTATAACAGGATTTGAACGGAATTAGCCACATGATGAGCTATGCCAAAAAAGGTTTTATTTTTTCCCATAGCTCACCTTTTGCGTAGAAAAAGTGTATATTTAGAGCACATCAACCCACGAACACCATTGACTGTAATGATCCCACTGGCTGTAATCAACCCACCCACACCACTGGCTGCAATGAACCCACCAGCCCACTGGTTGTTATCAGCCGGGCGCAGACCTACCCTCCAGCAGCGTGGCCTCGTTGATGGGCACCCCCGGCCGCAGCAGGTGGGTGAGCGGCGGCGCTCGTCGGCACTGGCGCACGATGAAGGGGTGGTGCTGCAGCCTCTCAGCCGAGGGACGCCGCAGCGGCTCCCGGTCCACGCACAGCCGCACGAACTGGTGGAAGGCGTCGCTGAAGCGGCGGGTGGGCGCCGCCCGCATCAGCCGCAGGAAGCTGGACGACAGGCCGGCGTCCTCGTCTGGCGGCGCAGACCAAAGTCGGCGGGTAAGCGGCGCTGTTGTAGAGCGGGAGTAACAAGAACAACTGTTGCATCATGTGCCAGTTTCATTCGTCTCTTCTCTCTCTCTCTCTCTCTCTCTCTCTCTCTCTCTCTCTCTCTCTCTCTCTCTCTCTCTCTCTCTCTCTCTCTCTCTCTCTCTCTCTCTCTCTCTCTCTCTCTCTCTCTCTCTCTCTCTCTCTCTCTCTCTCTCTCTCTCTCTCTCTCTCTCTCTCTCTCTCTCTCTCTCTCTCTCTCTCTCTCTCTCTCTCTCTCTCTCTCTCTCTCTCTCTCTCTCTCTCTCTCTCTCTCTCTCTCTCTCTCTCTCTCTCTCTCTCTCTCTCTCTCTCTCTCTCTCTCTCTCTCTCTCTCTCTCTCTCTCTCTCTCTCTCTCTCTCTCTCTCTCTCTCTCTCTCTCTCTCTCTCTCTCTCTCTCTCTCTCTCTCTCTCTCTCTCTCTCTCTCTCTCTCTCTCTCTCTCTCTCTCTCTCTCTCTCTCTCTCTCTCTCTCTCTCTCTCTCTCTCTCTCTCTCTCTCTCTCTCTCTCTCTCTCTCTCTCTCTCTCTCTCTCTCTCTCTCTCTCTCTCTCTCTCTCTCTCTCTCTCTCTCTCTCTCTCTCTCTCTCTCTCTCTCTCTCTCTCTCTCTCTCTCTCTCTCTCTCTCACCGTCCTCGCCGCCGCCGTTCTCCGCCTCCCGGTCGGCGAACCCCGCATCCACGGTGGTAGCGTCCAGCAGGCCCGGCTCCGCCACCCCGGCCAGCTTCTCGTACAGCATGGCCGCCGGCTTCTGCGCGTACGGCTCGCGCCCGTTGGCCAGCTCGCAGGCTGTGATGCCCAGGCTGTAGATGTCGGAGGAGAAGGTGTAGCCTCGCAGGTCCTGCCACACAGAGGAAATGTTCGGCGTCGGCGGATCCAGCAATGTCGCGGCTTGGCGGAAGCACTGGGCGTTTAACCCGGCACCGCCTGGCCTCTTCTCGATCTACCACAGTCTGGGAGGTCCGATCGGACCCCCTACGAGCTCGGGAGTAGGAACTGATACGGAAAAAATACAACTACGCTGGAGGCGCCTTACCGTCTTCTACTCTCAAGCCGAGTTTGAACCATATCCGTTCGCCCGTGACGTGACAGAGGGTCAAAATGGGTCAAATTTTGACCAATTTAGGAAATAATTTAGGAAATAATTAATTTAGGAAATAATTTATAACTCGGGCACCTTTAGACCTAGAACAAAGCCAAATCCTTCAATGTTCTGATCTGTCTCAGCTGAGCCAGCACCTCCAGACTGAGCCAGTTGAGGCCGGGTTCTATCTCACCTGAGCCAGCACCTCCGGACTGAGCCAGACGAGGCCGGGCTCTGTCTCACCTGAGCCAGCACCTCCGGACTGAGCCAGTTGAGGCCGTCGGCCGACAGCTCGGGGAACTGGTGCACCCGCCGCAGCCGACAGCCGCCCCGGTAGCTACACACGCTGGAGCGCAGCCCGGCCAGCAGGGTGGCGCCACTATCGCTTATCAACACGTGCGACGCCCGCACGCTCCTGTCGCACAGCCCGAGGGTGTGTCAGAGCCTGTGGAGGCACGTGTCGAGCCAACGTGTCTGCACCAGTCAATGGACGGGGAGGAATTACCCAATGCAGGTATCCTTCAAATATAGATGTTTAGTATCTGCAACATGGGCCACAGAAGCTTCTCTCTGTCCCAGAGTTGGGTTGGTAATTAATATAAGTGGAAAGGCCCAAAAGATCATAGCTAATGTGATATTTACTACTAGCTATGATACGATAGATATACTGTCTCTGTGGCAGATGCAAGCGATGGTTTGGGGGGCTTAAGCCTCCCTCCCTCTCAAGTTTCTGAGTGCCTTCAGCAATTACATAGCTGGAGGCTATTCGGGGTAAAGGTGGGGTAAGGATGAGCCCCCTACCTCCCCCTCCCCCATGAGAAAGTCTGGACCCGCCTATGCCCACCGGATCTATCCTATCAATAGGATAGATCCGGGCAGGGCGGTTGTGGCAGCACACGAGTCTGGCTCAGAAGGTAACGGCAGCGCAGCCCATCAGCTGATGGTTTCGCTGAAAAACCCGAGTTCAAAACGTGAACGCGAACTTTTAACAACAGATACAAAACAGGGTTGGCAGGTTTTCGCCACTGGGTGGTTTTTACCGGTATTTACCATGGTTAAAACCGTCTGGCATAAACTAGTTTTTGCCAGTTCTTGCCACTTTTTGCCACAATTTTTTAAAAATGAAAATAATGAGTGAATCATTATTGATAATACAAAATTATCTGTCTTTTACGCCCTTATGCCTAAAAGTCTTCAAATCGACGTTACCCTTCTACTCCCTTTTGAACGGTGCAACGGCGCTGTTCGGCATCATAAGAGTTCCTCATCGCTTAGCTGTCTTTCTTGACTTTTCGCTGGTAAGAACCAGCAAGAAGTAAGAAATATTATTAAACATATCTTGAAATCCTATGGCTTAGGTCAAAGAATGGTTAAAGGCTTATTTGGAGCTACTTTTCAGTCTCATTACGATACAGCAATTCACTTTAAACTAATTCCTAAATGTGTATAATGCATCAATAATGTATTTGTGCTCCCGCTGTTTGAGCACTCAAAGCCACACAAAGCAAAATAATCTGCACGAACCATTGAAACATACGAAACCACGTACGATATAGCATCAACTAGCATGCTAATGCTTGTATGGGCCCAGCATATGTATAGATAACCGCCTCAGTAAAACTTTAAAGTAGTGACACCCAGCAGCAATAGAAGAGAATATTTAAGTCATACGCTTTAAAGATCTTAAACTACCAATATACCTTTGCATAAAGGGATGTTCAAGAGGGATTCCTTCACGCCCCAGTGACGTCACACGGGCGTGGAGGAATTCCTTTACCTGTGGGCCGTGTGTTAAACTGCTCCTAATGGTACAGCCCGCTTACAAATTTGTGAGAATACATGGTAACCAAGTTTATTCCAAATGAATAAATAAGCTTTTCATCTTCGATTTTTGCCTCTTTTTGCAGCAGATTAGGATATTTAATCATTTAATTTTACCGTTATATGCTACGAGGTGTGACGTCACATCCACTGATCTACGCTCAGCGCTTGCTGTTGGAGGGGCTGTTAAACTACAGCCCCAGCAGCAAGCACGATGAGCCCAGGGAGCAGGCACGACATGTTGCTCGTATCAAGTTATGCATACATTAAACAACGGGCGCGGATCTAGGGATATTGAGCTTTTACTAAGGAAACCAGGTTGAAACTACATTTCCTCTTATTCCACCCGGCATCGGGCCCTTTTTGGTAAAAAATTCCTAATCTCAGTCAAAATAGGAGAATATCGGATGTTTTTATAACCAGCCGGTGCGGAACGCAAGAGGAGCCCAGATTCGAAGAGCTTTTTATCCTAAAGTGGTAAATTTATTGGTCGCATGAGTTTGAAATTTGACTGGCCCCCTCATTTTTGCAGGTGGTGATCCTCATGATATCAACACTCATTTTCAAATTGCATATAATTTATTTTTCCTGAGAAGAATCTATTACAAAAAGCTTCGTCTTACTTTTTACAGCTACTTGCTCCCGATCACGCCCAGCTCGAACGGATTTTTTTTAGATATGTGGGAAGTGGAAAAATACTAGCCACGCATGGTGCCGCCTGAACGAAGTCCTTTTACATCAGGTGTCTCTCGTTCGCGTGAAGAAAGTTTCTGATCACCTGGCGCTCGGATGAGAAAAGTAAAGTAATACCTGCAACACGACAATTTGTAGGAAGACGCTACGAAACGTACGTATTTCCATTCAATCTTGTGATTTGATACCTAAGCGTTCCATTCGCAGGTAGAAGCTTCAATTGCCCACAATAATTATTAATACCCGCCTCATTGTGCCTCAGATCCACCTTCGCCCACTTCCAAATCCCAGGGCGCTGGGTGGGAAGCTGCAACTGAACAAGTTGGATTTTTTTACTCAATTCTGAGTGTTATTATTTCACTTATTTTCCCACCCACTTTTAAGTGGTGCCTTTTCAGCCGAATGCAATAGCCCTGGTGTTTATGAACTCAGGCACAAGGTATACCAAGTATGGCGCGCTGCGCGCCGCCATTTTTATTCTATCTCCAAAAACCCACGGGGGCGGGTACGTGCTCATGTCAATGCGCGTGCTGAACACCCCTAGAACTCGGCTCCTCGAAGCAAAAAAAAGCGAAAGCGCTGAATAGCCCACGAAAAATTATGAGGATAATACGTCAATAGCTTTTTTTGCTGAGGTTAATAGTGAGGTCATGACGAGTCAAGGGAGTGAAAGTTTTGATAATGTTTTTTTTAATCTGGCGCCTGACTGGGTTAACTTGGAACCAATATCCAATCGTCATTCAATTCCTCGTATTACAACAAACCGAGTGATACTACCATTTCCATAAAAGAAGTCCTTTTAAGCGGTGGGTATCTTCAGAAATAGAGTAATTTTCGACCAACTTGTGTTTTCTACATGCATTTCCGATGGATATGCATGATCCGCATTTGACCTTAGATCTGCGATATAAAAAATCCCGGAAGATATTTTCTAGCCCCCATTGGGTCTATTATGTGATAAGTTTCAGATCGCTGGATCCTGACTTATGCAATTTTTAAACATGTTATGAGGTGAGATCACTTGACCTGGCCTGGTGACCTGACCTGAGATTACCCCAAATAATAATTTTCAGGAAAGTTGCGTACTTGGTCAACGATAAGTGATGTCCAGTACGACAGCACCTTGCGCCGGTGTTTCCGGCACTGTTGGAAAAACCCGAGAGGTGTTCAAACACCATCTCGCCACTAGGGCGAGAAAAGTACAGTGAAATTACTCACATTGTCGTAACTTAACCCAGCAAATAATTAGGAAATTATTTGATGGGCCCATATGGCCTCTGTTGCCTGTATTTTGATTTTGGAGTCCCCATGTCAGAATATGAAATATGAAAGGTATGTACATAAAAATACTTCGTTGATGGTAGAGGGTCAACCAATTTTTCCCAGTCCAGTATAGTTAGCAAGGAATCCTGACCAGAGAATTGTCAGTGATATTGAAACGCTCCTTTATTATCTCATCAGATTCGCATAATCAACAGCTTAAGAACTCGAAAACAATCGACATGCCGCGTCAAGCAAGCAATTTAAGAACCTTGACTTCTTTAGAATTGAATTTTACAGGAGAGAAAGTCAAACGCTTTGCTTGAATATCAAATGTATTAAATTATCGGTTTCTGAACACCTACTACCTGAGGAGGGTTCAAAGTGTGCCATTCAGAAATGTCATTGTTCTGTTTGCTCAGTCAGCAAAATCGACGAACTGCGTACTTAAAAAATGCGAGGAATAATCAGCTTCCATTCAAAATAGTGGACAAAAATAAATCAAAGGTCCAAAGCGGACGCATTTTCAGACATTGGAACCTGAGTGCCCGTCACTGAAGAAGAATAAAGGTAGGATTTGGCAATGTTTGAAACCAGGCTGATTTTTCTAAGCTCACCTTTCCACGCTTTCAGTGATGTACGTATGGTACCTACGGATTATAATTTATCACTTTTGACATTGTCCAGAGTTTTGGTGTAAGCTGGTTGTTCAAAGCATTCTGAACCATGATGCCTAGAAAATAAAATACCTGCTTACAGACCATTCTTGACCAGAGACCATGCCAATGTCATCAATTCTTCACATTTACAACTGTTCTATGGCCTTAAAATGTTTTTCTGGTCTATCATTGTCAGTTTAAAGGGAGATACGCGAAAAAATTATTATTGTGGTTTCTTGCTATTTGAAAAATCCTGATAACGAAACTATCAATTATTTTTGCATCTTCGGCAAAATTTTGGGAGGCCACTTACTTATTATCAAAATAGGTTAACAGTTTCCATAAAACGCCCATCACTTACGCATGCCCATACCCATCCCTTACTTTTCGAAAACTATTTAAAGTTGAAAAGTAATGTTTTTTATAATACAAATGTCTGTTCTCCTGTATTTGTATTTGAATTAATTCTAAAAGCTTTTAAAAACTACAAAATGAATTAGTTTGCCCTAGAAACGGAAAAAATATAATTACTTAAGTCTTCAGCGGTTTCGTACCTCGGGTCTTGAGTCATTTTCTTCTTCGGCCCCAGATTGACAAAACTTTTGCGTCAGATAGGTCACGTGACCCCGGTTTGAGAATTCCTAGACTTCTGATTGGTTAATTGTGATTTCTTATAAGCCCTATACTTCTGTTTCAAAATAATTTTGGAATGTTGTTTTTATAAAGTAATTTTTTTCTGTAGTAGCCCAAAGTTCTACATCACTGTTTAGGATAGATATGACCTAATTCTTAGAGAAATTGATAGCCTTAGCCGTATGTACGTCATATACATCGATATGAGGTGTACCGGTAAAGTCGTCTAGAAATGTTGACTTTGAGAGCAATTTTAACACGCGCATTGACGGGGGAGCGGGTACCCGCCCCCCTCGGGTTTTTCGGAGACAGCAGAAAAACGGCGGCGCGTAGCGCCGCCGTGCTTGGTATACCTATTCCCTCATCATTTTTACAACTTCTGTGAAAATTTTAAGGTTAGGTCATCTCAGGTCAGGTCACCAGTACAGGTCAAGTGACCCGACCTCAAAAAAAGTTTAAGATAGCATAAGTCGGAGCAGGGTGAACTTATCCGATTGAAACTCACATCACATAATGGCCCCACCGAGTTCTCTAAAATATGTTCCGGTATTTTTGATATCGATGAACTAAGGTCAGGTACGAGGCATGACCTCTCCATTGGAAATACATGGGAAAAAGGGTTTTTACGGAATAACTCAGTAACGGATGGTGATAAAGCATTTATTTTAGCTGCATTAGACTCGCCTGGGCTTTGCAGTTCTAATTATATGCATTTTATATAATTTGACCCTGACCTGACCTCAGGTCAGGTCAAATCCTTGATTTGACCTAGCAAGGTCAAATTATATATCATTCGATTCGGCTTACTAAGAGGATTCATATAGTTTAAGTCGTTTTGCTCTATCTTTACTTGTTCAGATTTCATGGCCGAAAAACTGAATTTACATGTTATCCCTATGACGGGCATGTTTTGACCTCTCGTGACCTTAAATGTGTCCTGACAAAAAATGGTTCAAATGTTTTCGATGGAGAAGTGGATGGGCAGCCCAACGCCGTTTACCGTTTTTCGCTACCTACCGTGGTTCTCGAGATCTTAGGGGGCGGGTACCCACCCCCTCCCCCATCAATGCGAAGGTGGCTCAGACCCCCGTCAATGCGCGTGTTAAGGCATTTGCAGGCCGAATTCGCAAAAATGAGAATAGGACTTCTGAAACAACTTTTTGTAACCTTTTGATATAACCAATAAAATTTTTTCGCGTATCTCCCTTTAATGGTTTTTGCCACTTTTTGCCAGTTTTTGACACTTTTTCCTGGTAAATACCGGTATTTACCAGTTTATGCCACTGAGTGGCATAAACCTAGTTTTTACCGGTATTTTGCCAACCCCTGACACAAAAAGCGAGTTGATGTAAGACTATTGGACCATTCTGGGCGAGACCACATCATTCGAAGCGGTACCACATCCTTCACCAAGTGAACTCATTCATTTTGCTAGTGCTTACACAGATGACACCACACGACAAAAACCCGACTGAAATGCTAAAACTCGCTGCGCAGGCCAATGTGTTAACTCACTGCCACTGTTATTGGTTTTCGCGGAGATATGAAATCAGCAGCCCGCTGATATAACTATCCGAAAGAGGGGAGGAGATGGGCGACCCAGACCAGACATCTATGTACCGAGTACAGTTTCAGGTAGCCTGATGGCTCTGTACTGTTCTTACGTCAGCATATACCAGGTTGCAAGGTTGGGAAATTCGGAATCTCCAATCACATTTCGCCTTGGAGACAATTTTTCATCCAAATGTATTTGGAAGAAGTGAATAACATAACTCTAGTTACTTTCAAAAATGTTGTTTTGGTCGCCAATGTCCCACGTCGCAACTGTCATTCGTCGAACCACATATACTATCTGCAGTGCGTTCATGTTGCCTCTACCAGGTTCAAAGATTATTTATCCCATCTTTGAAATAATCAATGTCACACACGTACCAACACCACGCAGCAAAATCGGTACTCTGACGAAATCTTCATCCGCCAAAAAATATGTTTTTACCAGGAACGCACGCTCCATGAAACGCACCCTAAACGTATTCTGCCGATTCAGGGCCACCAGAAGCCCGGACCCCATTCAAACTCCGAAGTGAGGTTTTATCTGGTCGGTTTGTAGTGAAAATGAGCAACAATTATCGTGGAGCTTTCGAAACTTACCCTACATAAACTTGTTCAATAGACGCATTAGCCGAGAAAAGAAGGTAAATTCGTCCACTGAGAGCCTAAAACGAAGCTTCTTAAATTTCTCCCATTCGGCTCCAATTTCAAATTCAATTTCTCTAGTTCTCCAGTTCGTTCTCCAGCCCCCCCCCCACCCGTTTATCATCGCACCTCCACCCCTGAAATCCCCGGGTGAGTGTTGTCCTCAGAATGTTCTGAGTCTCACGCGAAATTCCGCGAGCGCTATGCCGGTTGTATTATATTTTATTACAATAGACTATCAAGGTGGCAAAAGCGGTGCTGTGATTGATCAGTCCGAGATGAAATTCAGAATAAGGCTTATCAGAGTGCCCCCATTGGCAGTCTATTACTATGGGTGAAACGAAACCTAGCCAGCGCGGGACAGCAGCGCTGGTGGTCCCGTACTCGGAGCTGTTGTCGTTGGGATTGTTTTCCTTCTTATTCTACCACCTGAGGGCCGTCGAGAATATTTGTTTTCGTACGGTAAATCTCATCAGCCATCCTAATCCCTCAACAAACGGCCTCCCCAACAGTCCATGTTGTGGTGGCACGATAAGCCACAGTATACTTTCACGGTAGAAGTGCTTACCTCAGAGCAAGTGTTGTTACCACCTGTTTGTGTATCCGTGAAACACCCGGAAATATTTATAACTGATGCCCGAGTTAATAAACAATTGAACTCAAAATTTTGTTCGGGAGTTTCCGATCACAAAAACAAAAAAATACAACCTTGTACCAGGAGTGACACTTATCAGCGGAGCCTGCCAAGTCGCATTGCACCTACCGGTGTATGTATCCCTGCGAGTGGAGGTAGTCGAGCGCGCGCAGCACGTCGCGCAGCACGATGGCGATGGCGCGCTCGGGCAGACCGTCGGTGAAGTGGGCCGCCAGCAGGTCCTTGGTGCTGCCGTAGCCGCACAGAGGCTCCACCATCCACAGCTCGGTGCCGGCCACGAAGGCGCTGAGGCAGGGCATCAGGCTGGGGTGTCGCAGCTGTCGCATCGCCTGGCTCTCGTGCTGGCAACGCAACCGCCGAAACGGCGTCAACCGACGCCGGGGACGTCACTCAAATCAGCCGCCAATTCGTGTGTGTACTGCGCTATGAAAACGATTTTACGAAAAACAAAACAAATGGTGCATGACCGGAAAATAGACAGGCTAGCAGTGCTCACCTGCAGTATTGATAACACTTCGTTGCTGCACTTATCCACGTCGTACTTCTTGACGGCCACCAGGTTGCCGGATGTAGCGTGTCGCGCCAACCACACCGAGCCCACGGTGTTGAAACAATGGCCGAGCATAGTCAGCACTTTGTACGCCGCCGGCGTCCGCTCGTAACTGTTAAAGTTAACCATTGTGCACGCTCCACCTGAAATGTGTAGTTTGAAGTCATCAAATATGTAATATACAGGGCATATTTCATAATGATACATATTATGTACCATATTATGTATGATAACATTATGAAGAAAAACATGTCTTGAGAAGATTTGTTTTATCAATAATGAGGAATCCTAGTCAGTATAAGCCTTCGATGTATTCTGCCATGATAGTGTCCCACATACCAGACCGTTAAGAGCCTTGAAAACCCAACAGCGGGCTCTGCCGGCTGGTTTCTGGCCAACAGCACTTGAACAACTGGCACAGTAAAGTTACACAACTTGCAAAACAATAACCCCTCACAGTGTGTTTCATGACTTGGCTTAATTTGAGCATCCGTGCAGTTTCATTAAAATTGCATCACGCTTTTAGGTCACGCAAAATGGTCGAACATTTTTGTTCAGGCAAGTTTCGCTAAATCGCAATTCGTCAACGAAACGCAATAAGAAGTTATGTTGTATTTTGTAAATCGTCTCGACGAAGTCAAGGCTCTTAACACTTTTCCATGTGTGTAGCTAGAATGGTTCACACTTACTCTGATACTGATTTTTCCTTATTTCTGTCAACTAACGCAGCTGGCGCACTACAATGTGAGCACGGCGGCCTAAACTGCACACGATAGCAAGGAGAGAGGAAGGGTTGTAGGGGACGCTTTTGACACATCTTTACTGAATTTGGCCCATTGAATTCTGATTGCACCTTTAATCGAACGTATCGGGCTTCAGGAGCACCTGAAAATGGGTCATCCTATCATCAATAGAAATAGAGGCCACCCCGAGAGCTCTACCTGGACAAGTGAAAACCAAGCAGTCATCCCCGGAATCGAACGAAATCATCAACAGAAAACCGCTCTAAAATACTACAGCGGCAGAAAGATTCGCGCCATTACAGAGATAACACCACTATCAGCACGATTGTAACCATGAAGACATTTTAAGCCATGGCGCGTCTTTTGACGATCTTGGAATACAACTGCAAGGATAAATTTCAACAACTGCTCGGCAGAAGGCGCTTGCTGAAAAAGAGCAAAGTGAAGGAAGATGATGCTCAGAAAAGAGAACGAAAGAAAAGTTCGGAAGTACGCCAGATGGGCCCTAGGATATTGGCATGCCCTAATCCATCGCCGAGATAAAAGCCATCTGGTTTCTGTAAGAGGACAAGCGACAGCAAATTACCTTCCACGAATATCAGCGCGGCCCACAACTTCAATGTGGTGACGATTCCTCCCCAGCCAGCATCCGTCCTGACGTAACAGAAAAAATGCGGGCTAACGCAACAGACATAAAGCTGGAAAATTGCTAAGTGCCTCAGCTATCGACGACGAGTCTAGACTTCTCCTGGAAACCTCCTAAAACGGATATCCAAACTCCAAAGCCGAAATTCCGTAGGCCATGAAAAAATACTGGCCCGTTCACGATCGACTAACCACTGATGACAGCTTGATTATCTGGGGCTGCAGGATCGTCATACCTACAGCCCTACGACGGGAGACCCCCAAACACTGCAAGCTAGCCATCTGGGCAAGGAGCGCACAAAAACCAGGGCACGGCGAACACTATTCTGGCCAGGCATGGATGCCGACATTGAAAGAATCACAAAAACCTGTGAGAAATGCAAGCACGAACTTTCAACCCACCAGAGGGAGAAATTCACATTACACACTAGCCAACCAATAGGGCCTTTCAGCACTTACACATGGACATCGGTACTTACGCTGGAGGAAAATATCAATATTCCGGGTGGCAGTTTATCGAGCATCTAGGCACTCACTTTAATACGAGCAAACCATACCTGCTGTTTGAAACATTTAGCCAAGCCGAGATTGAACAGGCTAGATGGAGGCCCAGAAGTCTCGTCGTTTCAGTTCCGGGAATTCCTTGTAAAAATGGAACGTGCAATACTTCATATCGTCTCCCTAGTCCCACTATCCCCAATCAAATAGTTTGGAGTATCGCCTGGAGTAAAGGCAACAAAAACACTGCTGAGACGATGTTGGGATACTCGCAGGGGACGTCTCAACCAAGACGCCGGAACACAAGAAATACTCCAGCACCGGAACACTCCCGGTAGCAGCGAGCTCTCAGCCGCTCAACTCGTCTATGACCGCCTGGTACGCAATTACCAGCCAGCTCATCCAGGGGCGTACTACCAGGAGGCGCCGACACACTGTGCAGTTGAAGTACGACAGGAGCTGCACCAGAAGGTGGAAGAGAGGTAAGGCCATCCATGCAAAGGACCTTCCGCAATTCTCCGTCGAGACACAAGTCCGGGTGCAAGGCCCATGAACACAGCACTGGAAGGGGTGTGGCATGATTGTTCAGATACGCCCATGCCGACGATACCGACGATAAACGCTGCTTATACAACAGTGGCGGGAAGGTAGAGAGGAACCAGTGCCAACTGAGAAGACAGTATACCACAGTCACTACTGACCAGTTGGAGAGGTCGGATCAGACCGTGGCGAGTAGACTACCACGTCTGATGCTGCCGTCAACAGCGCCACCACGCCTAGGTGATACCCCCAGCCACACCATGGTTCTACCGGCCCCAATCACACGCCGCCCAGACACCACCACCCACACTGTAGGTTGGCCTGCATTATGAGGGCACCACAGTTTGAACACGTCTATATAGAAGAAATATAGACTATCCATCGCCGATATGAACACTGTCATACCCCCAGGGAAGGGGAGATGTGACGGTGTGTGCTAACCCATGCTGAGTCTGCCCGCTCGCAGGCACCCCTCGGCAGCTGGGCGGTGGTGTTGGGCTGGTGCCCCAGCAGTGTCTATCTGTTCTGGGCAGAGAATGCTTCAATACATGAGGAGCATTTATCTCACATACACTGAGATTACATATTCAGGCACTGCCCTTAATCAGAATCCTCATAACTCAAAAAGGTAAACTCACAAATTCTTGGTCATAATGTAGCCCAGGATTTTTCCCCATATCTTAACTGTTTACATTTTTCAAATATGTTTGGTTATGTGCTATAATCATTAAAAAGAAGGCTAGGTGCACTGCGTGCACACCGAGCCTTTGACACCAACTTTTGTCACTTTGTTAACCTTTTTGACACTAGTACTACTGGAAATTCTGGTGCATTTATGCACTTTGTCCTGTGTTAGATGTGTGCCAATATATTAAGTGCAGTGAAAAAGAATAATCAGAATTTGTAGGAGATAATTTTAATGAATACAGTTCAACCTGCTGATTCTGGTTATGTACCATTTCCTATAGAAAACCTTTCATTTGTTGGCCCCCAGTCACCAACCATAGAGGTCACACTGTTGGGAGGGATGTAAGGGATTAGATAAACTTATTCAGAGGCTCTGCCAAGAATCCAACCTGAGACCTGTCGCTCGCAAACACAGTATGTAGGTAGACACGACACTCACAACGCACACAAGGTTCACAAATCACAAGGCAGGTGATATTCCACTGAGCGATGCATCCCCCTGAATTTATATTAGACACCTAAACCTATACCTAAATATTACAGATTTTGCAAGGCCTTATCGGCCTGTTGGCTCTGGTCTTTGACGCGCTCTTTCCAGGCTGAGTCTTCTGTCAGTCTTTCTCAGATCGAAGCGTCTGAGAGAAGCGGAGACCCTCGTTGACCGAGTGACCTGCCGAGAAGTGTTCCTAGGGTGTGTGTGGGCCTAATGAGTTCCTGGGGAGATACATGGTTCTCGAATACCGAGAAGCCCACGTCCTCAGGCACTCGTGTCGATTAACGGTCTTTGTCGGGGACATGGAACATCTGCCGGGCCCAGTGATTGTCCAACCGAGACTTGAACGTATTTAATGAAGGAGCAGCTATCACGTGGGCTGGCAATGCATTCCAGCTGTTCATAATCCGGACCCCGAAGGACGCCCTACGCACGTGCGAAACAGCATCCGGCTTTGTCAACTTCATAACATGCCCGCGCGTTCGAGATCGGCCATCAAGATGGAAGAACTGGGTGTAGTTCTGATCGATGGCGCCAGGTAAGAGTTGATAAACTCTTATCATGTCCCCCCGGAGTCGACGATGGTAGAGGGAGGGAAGATTGAGTGCACGCAGTCTGTCAACATGTGAGTGTCGTCTCAGGGATGGTACCATGCGGGTGGCTCGACGTTGGACCCTTTCAATAAGCCTCTGATCTGCCCTGTTAAATGGTCCCCAGACAGAGTTTCCGTATTCGAGCAGTGGGCGCACCATAGTTTTGTAGAGTACCAGAAGTGTGAAAGTATCGATGTTGGCAAAAGACCTCCTCATGATCGCCAGTACTCTGGATGCCTTAGAGGCTGCTGTGGCTGCCTGGCATCGAAATTTCAGGTCTCTATCCACAAGAACTCCCAGGTCCTTCTCAACCTCTTGTGCCTGGATTTTTCCGCCGTCCACTTCGTAACTGTGCTCTTGGTTGTTGTTTCCTAAGTGGAGCACGCCGCATTTGCTTAAGTTGAAGGGCATCTGCCAAGTGGAGGGCCAATCCAGTGCCCTTTCCAGGTCCGCCTGGAGGGATGCAACAAGAGTGGAGGAGTCACCTCTGGCATAGAGCTTGGTTTCGTCCGCAAAGATTTTGATGCCTGAGGTGATGGCGTTCGGCAGGTCGTTGATATAGACAAGGAACAACACGGGGGCCAGCACTGAGCCCTGCGGTACACCACTGGTAACATGCATCCAATCAGAAGCTGAAGAGCCAACCACCACCTGCTGGTGGCGACCCGCGAGAAATCCTCTCAACCAGGCTAGCAGCCTCCCCTTACACCATACCCTTCTAAGTTGGTTAGCAGGCGCTCATGCTGGACCGAGTCGAATACCTTTTGGAAATCTAAATACACTGTCGATGGGGTGGCCTTCCTCAATTTGCTGACTCTAGTCTTCCATGGCTTCCAGGAGTTGTGATTCGCACGAACGTTTCGGACGAAATCCATGCTGATGGCTGGTCAGGAGGTTATGTGCGTCAAGGTGGCCCAAAAGTGCATCCTTTATCAGAGACTCAAGCAGTTTGCATGGTATGGCAGTTAGGCTGACAGGCCTGTAGTTCCCTGGGTCCTGCTTGCCTTTTTGTATATGGGTTTAATTGTGCCCAGTTTCCAGTCCTGCGGGATGACTCCTGTATCGAGAAATTTTCTAAAAAGGAGGGCCAATGGTGAACTCTGACTCAGCACCATCATGGAGCACCCGAGGGTGGAGTGGTCTGGGCCAGGCGAGCTGGTTGTTTTGAGCAAAACCAGTTTTTTTGTGGACAGCATCTGCCGTTATCATTATGGATGAAATGTATTCCAAAGCTGCCAGTTGTACCCACATGTAGGCACGCAATATCCGTGCTGATACTGATGAAAGATGTTACCAGCTTAACAGGCGCATTGACGGGGGTCTGAGCCACCTTCGCATTGATGGGGCGGGTTCCCGCCCCTAAGATCTCGAGAACCACGGTAGGTAGCGAAAAACGGTAAACGGCGTTGGGCTGCCCATCCACGTCTCCATCGAAAGTATTTGAACCATTTTTTGTCAGGTCATATTTAAGATCACGAGAGGTCAAAACATGCCAGTCATAGGGATAACATGTAAATTCACGTTTTTCCGCCATTACATCTGAACAAGTAAAGATAGAGCAAAACGCTTTGAAATATATGAATCCTCGCAGTAGGCCGAATCGAATGATATATAATTTGACCTTGCTAGGTCAAATCAAGGATTTGACCTGACCTGAGGTCAGGTCAGGGTCAAATTATATAAAATGCATATCATTAGAACCGCAAAACCCCAGGCGAGTCTAATGCAGCTAAAATAAATGCTCTAACACCATCCGTTACTGAGTTATTCCGTAAAAACCATTTTTCCCATGTATTTCCAATGGAGAGGTCATGCCTCGTACCTGACCTTAGGTGATCGATATAAAAAATATCGGAACATATTTTAGAGAAGTTGGTGGGGCCATTATGTGATATGAGTTTCAATCGGATAAGTTCACCCTGCTCCGACTTATGCTATCTTTAACTTTTTTTAGGTCGGGTCACTTGACCTGTACTGGTGACCTGACCTGAGATGATCTAACCTTAAAATTTGCGCAGAAGTTGTAAAAATGATGAGGGAAAAGGTATGCCAAGTAGGGCAGCGCTACGCGCAGCCGTTTTTCTACTATCTCCAAAAAACCCGAGGGGGCGGGTACCCGCCCCCCGTCAATGCGCGTGTTAAACAAAAATGGTGGGCGTCTGCTGGGCTCCGAGCCCGTGCCCGTCTGGGCGTAATTTAGAGCGCCTCGCGCCGTCGGCGGTCACGGGTTCGGGGCCCAGCGCCTCCGTGTGTAGTTTATCTTTGCCCACCACGGCCAGGGCTTGTTTTCTTGTTTTTTAAAATCACTGTATGGATCATGTATCGCCCCGTAGTGTGAATATACGTGTATGGTATCAAATTAGTAGCCTGCCTTGAGTGCTGATTGTTATTGCTATTACTACAATAAACGATACACAACGCTATGTTACTACTACAATGAACAATGTAACTACAAAAACACCACCAACACCGCTCCTCTCTTTACCGTCTTATTACTTTGGCCCAAGGCAATAGAGTAACTTTGGCCGCTCCCCCACCATAGAAACCCGCTTCTCCCCAACAACAACGGCGGTTTCAAGCAAGGGTTTCAAGCAGCAGCTCAGCATCTGCTATTCTGCCGGCAGAACGCATACTAGTATACCGCACGCATGCGCAGTACCGTATCAAGGACCACAAGATAAAGTACTGCGCATGCGTGCGGCATACTAGTAGGCGTTCTGCCGGGCAGAATTACAAAGCTAAGGCCTCAAGGCCCTAAAAGAAACCATTAACTGCGCAAATGAGACAATTATGATTGAAGTTAGGGAAGAGTTTTTAATTTCTAGCAAGAAACAAAACGGAAGCAAATTACTAATATAAGCACGTGACCAAAATCAAAATACCCTCAAGTGTCGACCTTCTAACGAGAATAGAGAGAAACATCACCAAGCACGTGAAACAAACAAGAAACATCACAGACGGACCGTGGGTTGTCTGTCTTGGTGTGGGAGAGGTCCTCGGATTTTTAATTAAACCAAAGAGGATACGTTAGTAGGTCTAACCGTACCTAATACATATTGAAGTGAGATTTGGGTACGATGCAATCATATGGATCCATACGCGTATATTAACAGTAAAAACGCAGTACATGGTAAAACATACACTCCTAACACTAGGCAAAAATACTAGACAGGGGCGCCGCCACGGAATTTAAGCTATCACACATTTATTAGGTAGGTACTCAACATACTCAGGTTAAAAATAAAAGACAATAAAAACGGAATCGTTCTCACACCACCAACGGACACAGGCAGCGACGTACCACTCAGCAGCTGGGCGCCATCAGGCCCCATGGTCCGCGGATGCCAACACCAACGCTCATAGCTCAGCGGAAATAAGATTCTGGACAGAGGAGGAGACGGGTTGCTAGAACGGTTATTGAGGAGAAAACCCGACAGACGGCGGGCAGAGACGCTACGGACGCAGGGCAAGAAAATGGCGCGGCAGCGCAATCCCGGCGCGCGCACGCGGAAACGGCGGCGGGCATCGGCGCGGGCATCACGGCCCGGTCGACGGACACGGCGGCGCCAAACGGCATACGCGGCATAATATATAATAGTCATAATGCAATTTATATCGTATAATGTATATCTACAAGAGAAATGATTCCTTGCCTTAGATATGTGTCAAGGTTTTGCCATTGCTCAAGAAACTTATGCTCCAGAGTCCAATGCCTTTATTTATTTAATTTATAAATTTTGTCCAAGTTGTTCCTCGTTTGGCTGTTGGAGTCGGAGTCTCACTAAACTCCTCGAGGGACTTGTCACAGAGACCCCGACCCCACCACCCGAATGAGCAACTCCCAAAATGAAGGGTTAATTTAGAAGTCAAAGTTTAACGTCCCTCAAAGCACAGAGATGGCTGCCCCGCTCAGGTCGCCCTCTCACCAGTCAGTTTCCAGCTGACCTACGTCTGTAAACTGTTGAGCGCCAGAGTGTCTCTGGGGAACTGATCCTAAGCCTGGATATGCACTGCCAATGCATGTTTCTGAGCAGCAGACCGGATCCCAACGCTTTACCAACTAATCTACCAGGGCGGCAATTTATTCAAGATATCAATATCTTTTTTTCAAGTGGAAGGTACTCTATAGGATGCAGCTACAAATTTGGGGAGGTCATCCATTTGTGGTGTTCATTTCTTCTCTTCAAATAAATTGTTTTGTGAGAATAAGAGGATTAGGCACCATTACACATTTTGTGTCAACAGTCTAGATAAAGGACTGAAGAATATTTTGTGTTGATAGTCCAGGAAGAAAAAGAAATCATTATACAAAATTATGCCCTTGATCTAAAAACATGCCCTTGATTGTGTCACCACTGCATCAGCTGGGACTCAGGAAAACATTGGCAGAGGGAACAGCTCTGCCTCAGTTGAGAATAAATTCTGTCCTGTCAGCAAAATATTTGCCTCATGGGGGACTTAGTTTTAGCTGTGCCAACCATATTTTTCAATCTCTATGTTCTGTGGACTGATTTACAGGGTCGTGAGGGCCACAGATCCCATTAGGGAAAGAACAAGGGTATAGTTGAAGCTTCATTGGCACCAGGAGCTTGACACTGCTCTCAAACACAATAAACCGCTAATACATTCCTTAAAACCATGTCAATATGTCAGACTTGGAACCATCACAAACAAGCTCCTGGCTGCTTCTTTGAGCACCTGTGAATGTGTGTGTATGATTGCTGTGTAGGAACCTACCAAATTACTCATGTTCATTGTGCACATATTCCCTCAACTGCTGTCTCTGTTGGCAGGTAGTCGTTGCTGCATCCCCAGCGTCTGACTGCATCTACACCCTGTCACTGGCCAGCTTCTTTCTGTACCATTGCCATGCGGGTGTCCATTTTCGAGCCTCTGCTGGCTCGCCTGCTGGCAGGGCCGCGTCCCTACGTCGGCACGCTGGTTGGCTTTGTCGACTGTGACGTGGCGCACGTGCTGGGTTGTCTGCTGGACCATGTGGAGGGAGGCACTCCTGGCGTGGGGTCGGAGCTACTGTCAGCGCTGCCAGGGGGTCTGGAGCCTCTGGGTGTGGCTGGAGACAGCGACAAGCAGTTGGAGGAGGTGGGCTTGCTCTCGGCGATAGTCCACCTGCTGCCGGAGAGTGTGCAGCAGGCGGTGGTGGTGTCCGTCGGCAGTGAGGGCGAGACCGAGCCCAAGGTGTTCCTGTACACAGACGGACAGCTTTCGGGGCTGGAGACGTACGATACGTTTTCGGAGGCGCAGCTGAAACAGCGGACGGTGATGTTGCGACTAGAAGGTGCCTTGCCACTCAGCTGTAGGCCGGCGACAGACGAGATCGCCTCCGCTTTTGACGAGCTGCAAAAGCTGTTGGATTCACCGGCCGCGTGTTTTGTGCATAGCGGAGAGCACAGCCTGCTGCTGCGGGCGCGGGGTGACTCAGAAACTTCCGGAACCTGCTCTATGCTAGCTCCGAAGAAGACTTCTGGGGCTTCAGAGGCCGTGTTTAGATTGATGCTACAACGCAGTGGAACGTCCGGTACCGGGACCGTGCCAGTGATCCACTACTCGCGGAGTCCGCAGACACTGAGCCAGCTACGGCTTCCGCTGCAGTGTCTGGCGGTGGTGGCGGCGTCAGCCCCGCTGACCGAGGCCGCCGCCGCCCTCCGCCAGACGGCGCTCAGGCAGCTGTCGCAACTGCGCTCCGCCGTCGCGGACGTCTACGGCGAGAAGAGAAATATAGTACCGGCGGCGGCGCTTCACTTCCGACCGGAACAGCTGGGACACTTCCTCTCGCTGGTGTACAGCGATGCGTCGCCGGACGAGGAGCTGGAATCCTTCCGGAGGGACGTCCACGCGGCGCTGCTGCTGCCCGCAGACCGGCCACTGTTCCGCCGCGCCAACAGCATCAGCTTCAGCGACACCAGCCCCTATCTCACCAACGTTCACGTGGGACTGCGGCCTCCGAAGACGGCGTCAGCACCGGGCGCTCAGACTGCGGTGGTCAGTGGAAGGTACGTGTACCATCACTACATGCAGGACCGAATGGACGACAGCGGGTGGGGCTGTGCCTATCGGTCTCTGCAGACGCTGGGCTCGTGGTTCAAACTTCAGGGGTACGTGGACCGTGATCCGCCCTCCCACCGCGAGATCCAGCAGTGTCTGGTTGACATGGGCGACAAAGAAGCCAAGTTTGTCGGTTCTCGACAGTGGATTGGCTCCACTGAAGTGAATTACGTGCTGAGCCAGCTGTACGGTGTGGAGTCCAAGATCCTCCACGTCAGCAGTGGAGAGGATCTGGTGTCTAAAGGGCGGGCTCTGCTGCAGCACTTCAACAGCGAGGGCACACCAGTGATGATCGGCGGAGGCGTTCTGGCGCACACGCTGCTGGGGGGTGTGCTTTGACGAGGAAAGTGGTGACACGGAGTTTCTGGTGTTGGACCCGCACTACACGGGCGCCGAGAAGCTAGAGACGGTGCAGGGCAAGGGCTGGTGTGGCTGGAAGGACGGCGCGTTCTGGGACGCCACTGCCTACTACAACATGTGCATGCCCACCCGGCCCAGGTGTGTGTAGGCGATCGGCCTGCCATCTGTGATAAGTATGTCAACTAATGATACACAGGTTTGTCGTTTTGGTAACGGGGCTGAATTGTCAGTTAGTTGAGTGGATGACTGAAAAAGTATTTGTGCTTCCTCCTGTTCATTCCGAATGGTTTCTGCCCATCCTCGCTCGTTCATGTAAGTGCGAAAAGAATTCGCATGGCTGTGGGATCTTCTATTACCTGGCACCCGTCAGGCACAATAGCCCTGTTTGGTCTTTTAGCACAGTTTTGTCAGCAAGGCCTCGTTAAGTCCCCTCCAGAAAAGCAACATCACCGCCACAATCGCCTATGGTCTCTACTAACCCAACGAAAATAGAACATAATACTTGACCGATCATTCACAAAATGGTAGGCTGCCGTTGTCGTGCTGTTGCTTTATCAGCAGCACAACTGCAAGGCAAGCCGTCAGCCCGTAAAGCCTCTAGACCAGTTCCCGGGGAGGGGCTACAGTCGTAGGCACAATGCTGCCCGCTGATTGGTGCTGACAAACTGAAGAGGGCTGTTTGTGCATATGGGCGTTTGTGGGTCAGGGATGGAGACTGGAGTAAAAACTACCAGTGTCTGCTGTTGGTGGTGGGTGGTGTGGTTTTCGACCATTTTCCAGTGTTTTAGTGGATGCTAGGAATGGTTTTCAACCTCAGAAATATTTATTGGATGTTGCATACGGCGGTCATGTGTTTGCGGGGCGTTTTAGCTGATGTGAAGGTGGCAGGTCGTGGACCGCTCCCGTGTCGCCCCACAGTGCCTGCGCCGGCGTGCTGGGCGACCGGCCTGTCCCTGAAGGAGTCGTGGATGAAATCACTGTTAGTGTTAGTGTGCGCTACTGCTATGTGACTAGAAAAGACAACATACGCCTTATTTTTCGGGAACAGTCAAGTGAGGAGTTGGCGAAAATATTGACTTGAATTATAGGGGTTTCTTTCCTTTGGAATGTTTTCCGAATGCTGATACAATGTAGAAATCAATGTTATTTATAAGGATACCTGGCCATGTGAAACAGACAGTGGTCATGAAGTCTCTCCCGCTTTATTTTGTCTCCAAGAATTTGTGTACAATATGTAATGATCATCACTTTTCATGTCCGTATTAAAATTTTATGTTCATAGTTGTCAAAAAAAGAAAATTAGAGATCAGTGGACATGAAAAGCAACTATGGTAGTTACTTTGAACGTTGTCCGAAAGAGGTTCGCTAGTTACAAAAGAACCGAAAGTAAAAAATTTACACTAGGGCCCAGTGCTTCAATTTTTCATTAGTTGGATTGGAAGCTAACTCGAAGAATGTAAGAATGGCGTGTGTATATCATGGTACATTTATTTTAAAGCACGTCTGTGGATTCTGCGCTTTATTGACATGATGCCAGCTATTTGAATGTGATGCGCATATATATTTTTTGATTGAAATAAACTAATGGGTTGTCTTTTGGAAACGCGCTGGTTTTTGTAGGTGTCGGACTCCCATGAAAATGTATCTACTATGCATAGTTTTTTCCTGAATACCTCGAGACATGTTTGGTCTTTTCATTGTTTAATTGTATTGCTGTGGTGGGATTGAACAGAAAAGAGGTAACCGGGCAGGATTTGGGGGAAATTCGACGATAGCGACCTCTCGCCGCAGTTGAAAGGTCAGTTGCCTCCGAGTCAGCGGCGGTGACTGCGCAGTGGCATACCGTGATCTTACCCTACAAGTCACCGAATCCATGGAACAGAGTCACAGTAATGAGGGGACGGGCGACTCACTGTCGGGGTCGGCCGCGTCGCCACTGGCAAAATCAGTGAGGATGCTGGGAACCTTCAGCATCCTGTTGCTGGCCCCATGACCAACAAATTATTAGATTTGGGTTCGTTATTTCAGTTGATTGAAGTTAACGACATTGCCCGATATCTCACGTAGTCTGGCCGCTTGGCACGGTAAGCGGGGGCAGACCCCCCTTCCCATCAGCCTTCCACACTGACGCTTGTACTGTGTTCCTGGCTGCATTCTAACGTTTCGGCGGGGCTCTGTATAAGCGTCGTCTAACCCTTACCACACACACACACCGATACGGGATGGGGGGGGGAGACAGATACCTATCCCGCCAAAGGATCTCACAGGTAGCAAACAAGGGCAGTCCGAAGTGCCTACGTACTTTGTATACCTTTTACCTCGTTGTTTTGCAACATCTTGATTTTTTACGTCCCCGGTTATATCAGGTCAGCTCACTAGTCCAGGTTAAATGATCTAGTCCCAAAAAAATATAGATTTGCAACGGCAAGGACAAACTTGAGCTATCGATCTGAGATTTACGTATAATAAAGGTACTGAATACAACAGTTTGTAACGGGCCACTTTATAGCGATGATCCAAGGTCAGATCAGGGCTCTAACCTCTCCGGCTGAAATGCATGGATAAGCTGGCCTGAGTTTGATAGCGTTGCAAAGAATGGCTATAGACCGTTTTTGGGTTATCGTATTCAGCTTATCAGTACGGTTCGAATTATTGCATTGTGATCTATGCTGACCCTGATCTCGCTTCAAGTCAGGTCAATTTCAGGATTTGACAAGGCCGTGAAGGTTTTGTCATTCTCGGGAGGTCATGTTCGATCGGATCGGCCATGAAGGCCGTCGTTTGATCGAGCTTGAGATAATTTTGATGATGCTTATACATTTTCTACTGCTCTACTCGGTGACCCGTTATGACCAGTGCACTGTGCGGCGGGGCGGGACAAAAGTCGCATGTTGACGAATTTTTGACTTTGATGAAACTAGTTAAAGTGGCCATTTCTGATAACTGCAATACCCTTGGCATGCATAACAGCTACTTTTGATGAATTTTCGATAGTTGTTTCTAATTTATTGCACTTTGAATCAGCCCCCGACTGTGACCGTGTTTTCTTCCATGTGAAATGTAGATAAAACATATGTTTGTAATAGCGACGTCATTGGACGACACAAACGATTTCAACAGTGTCGATGATACACTTGGACCAGGAGAGCGTTCTGATAAAAATTGGGGAACCTGTCTTTTCTTTCCGTGGTAAGGAGGGCAATTGTTTAAGGATATGCACAGAAACACATGGGAAACCGAAAAAATAGAATTTCGATTTAATTTTTGGACAAGATTCAATCCGATTCAAAAGCTGGATAGCATGGTGTTATAGCATGATCTTTCTCCTATCGTGTGGTTTCAAAATATTCTGCGTGCAGCTGCGTTTTTCCTATATTTTATCATTGTTCCGAGCCTTGTGCCTCACCTTTTTAGAGATCTTCACACGCCTTGACCTCTTGGATGGCCCCTAAACACCTCTCATTGCAAGAGTATTCGAACCGTGAGCCCAGAAGATGTCTTAAAAATATTTCTCTTACTTCAGGGTTCCATGTGCTGCGATGCAGTCCCCTAAAAATTAAAAACTTCGGGACATATTTAAGGAAACGTTGGGAAAGAGTATCCCGTTCAAGGGCATGCATGGTTTCCAGCCAGGCTGTGTGGCTCTCTGAGCCTGTTAAACCTCGAGAGTGTCTCCCCTCACCCGCCATCACCATCTGAGACGCCAAATTTTCTTGGCCGTTGAAGTCGCCTCAGCACGCTCCAAAAATTGGCGCTTACTACCGCTACGTCGAATGCCCATCATCGAGCTAAATACAAATAGATGTCCTGCAGCCCACTCAAGTAGACATCATCGATGAAGTAGTCGTCATGGTTCGCCACCATCTCCACCTGATTTGCTCGACGAGATGGCGGACATGTTTGTGGCCCTGATATATTATCCCTGGGCCCGGATGACGCCAACTCTTCCCAAAATCCTCCTTCATGGGCAAACCATTATTGAAGCAGCTCCTTTGCTCATTGGAGTCATGACTGAAGAGTCCCTGGAAGCACGGACGAAAGATGTTTGGTACCTACGCAAACACCACTGCAGGAAGACCGCACTAGCTGCTATTCTCAATATCTTACGTGGTCTTCATGTCATGTAAGATCCCGTGGTTGCCCCCATCAAAAAATGAAGGCGGGTGAACTCGAAGCCATTACCAATTTGCCTCCGATTCACACGCTCAGGAGCTCCGCCAAACTCTTCGGATGAGGACTAAAAGGATGGTGTACCACAGTGAACGATTGATGATGATGATGATGTTGATGGTGAGGGTGCTTTTATGGAAAAAATGCAACATCATCAGTGCCTTTTTGTAACAGGTTTGAAGTGTATCACTTGCTGAATTATTTATATATTTATATTGCATTCACGCCTACCTGAATATATTGCCAAACTGTCTTTGTTTTGATGAACTTTTATGTGTAGAGCTTCCTATAAGTGAAAAAGGTATACAAGCATTAGGTGACGGTCTTTGGGTCATTTTCCAATAATTTTGGGCGGCCCCAGACTTTTGTCCTGAAAAACTGTAATCGGCCGCACAGTGCAGTGGTGTGCATTTATATATTTTCGGTGTGACCGGGCGCTCCCAACGAAACGACAAAGTAGTGGAAAAAATATCGATTTTTGTGTTTTTTCTTTCAAAACCTTGAGAGCATTTTTATGCAGTTCTACTGACGTATGCGGAGGTTAAAACATTTAACACGCGCATTGACGGGGGTCTGAGCCACCTTCGCTTTGACGGGGGAGTGGGGGCGGGTACCCCCTAAAGTCTTGAGAACCACACTAGATAACGAAAAACAGTAAGCGGTGTTGGATAGCCAATTCAAATGTATATAGAAAACATGCAAACTATTTTCGTCAGGTCATTTTTGAGGTCACTAGTGCAGGGCATTTTTTAAGGAAAAGTCAGTGAGGGGGCATTTCTTGTGCTGACCATTATAGTGTCTTCAGGGGATCCAGGGGCGGACGCAGATCCAAGTTTGGGGAGGGGGCAAACCCATGTCTGCCTCTCCTCCTGGGGGGGGTGGGACGTGCATTTTGGGTGCTCCACAGACCTAGTATAGGCTACCTCTCCGAGTACATGATTGCTCTCCTGGGGGGAGGGATGGGGGAGCGAATATCTTTTGCAGGACAGACCTAGTGTAAGCACCTTTTTCACAAATTTCTCCGGACTTTGGGGGCCCAAAGATATTCCCACTCCAGCGCTTTGGAGGGGCCATGGCCAGAATGCCCCCCCCTCCTGCGTCCGCCAATGAGGGGATCAAGATCCCATTTTGAGGGATTTGATAAAACTGACGCGTTAGTGTTGAAAATGTTTCTTAATTTTTGGGTTATTCCATGTCTAGAGATTATAGATGCTGCCCAGGACTGCCAGGTTTTTTTCGACGGGAAAGGTCAAACCGAGTTAGAAAAGGGCCAGAGAAGGGGCAAAATTTTATTTCCACTAAAATAGCCAAATAAACACCACAAAAGCCAGATTTGAGGCTAAAATGACCACTTGCGATAGTCATCAACCCGCAGAAAAACGGCTTGTATCACTGCTTCAAACTAATTGTTGACAGTTTGACATTAACTTGATGCAATATTTTTAGCTCACTACCCATCTAATAGAAAGTCAAGGGTGCCCTTCCAACTCCGCGTGGCCATCAAATGAATTTATCCACATAACCATAACATTAACAAAAAATGGGAGGAAACCGGAAATCTGTACAATCAGCCGCTGCGGAAGGCAAAGAGGAGCCCAAATTCGGAAAGTTTTTGGTACTAACGTGGAAAGTTTGCTGTAAGAGTCAGGTTAAAGTTTGGCTAGCCCCCTCACTTGTTTGCCGGTGGCGACGCTTATGCATGCTACCACCACAATAATAAATAAAAAGGCTAAGCACTTCATACCGCCACACCAGCAACCAGTCTTACGCACTTTGACTACACCGTGTCCCGTCTAATCCACGAGAAGCGCTGACAACTGACTGCGTGTGAAATCATCCTGCAATGTCACGGTACTGGCTGGGACGTGGGCTTCCGGTCGGATAGAACGGGATGTTTGATTGGTTGTAGGCCAGCGTTCATCTCCAGCGTTGTGATTTGTTGATGCTGAGGCTGTTTTGCCGGGATTTCCCGTAACTACGCGCTTTGTTTCGTCTTCGCACGATGGAGCAGACAGCCACGGGCGTAATTTTTTAACCGAATCTTTGTGGATTGCCAATTTTGGACCAGCAATAGAATTAACTTATAATCATCGGGTGATGTTTTGTCTTATTTTTGTTAGGTAAGTCTACATTTTGTAAATTTTAAGTCATCTGTCTATTTCACTGGGGGGCCAATTTCCGGGCACTGGGGGCATTTCGGCCAACTGGGGGCAAATGCCCCCCCCAGTTAACATGTAAAAAAATGGCCTGCACTAGTGGTCAAGGCATGCCACCATAGGGATAACATGCAAAAGAAGGTTTTCAGTCATGGAATTTGAACCAGTAAAGATAAAGAAAAAACAAGATAGATCATTGGGCTCCCCGCAGCAAGCCGAATCAAATGATGTATAAGATGACCTTGTCAGGTCAAATCTAGTATTTGACCTGACATGAGGTCATGTCAAGGTCACTCTAGTTCAAAATTTCTATCATTGAAACCGCAATTATGCCGAGAATCTAGTGCTGTTAAAATAAACGCTCGATTACCATCCAATGCAAAGTTATACGGTATAAACCATTCTCCGATGTATTTCCAATGGAGAGGCTCGATTTGACTTCAGGTCATTGACATAAAAAATACCGGAATAGCTTTTGGAGAACGCAGTGGGCCCATTATGTGATATGAGTTTCAATTGTATAGGTTCGCCCTCTTCTGACTTATGCTATCTTAAACTTGTCAGGTCACTTGACCTGCACTGGTGACCTGACCTGAGATGACCTAACCTTAAAATTTTGTCAAAAGTTGTAAAAATTATTACAGAAAAGGTTTGCCTAGTAAGGTGGCGCTAGGCACCGCCGTTTTTATTCTGCCTCAAAAAAAACGAGGAAGGGCGGTTACCCGCCCTCAGTCAATGCGCGTTTTAACACGCGCATTGACGGGGGTCTGAGCCACCTTCGCATTGACGGGGGGCGGGTACCCGCCCCCTAAGATCTCGAGAACCACGGTAGGTAGCGAAAAACGGTAAACGGCGTTGGGCTGCCCATCCACTTCTCCATCGAAAACATTTGAACCTTTTTTTGTCAGGTCACATTTAAGGTCACGAGAGGTCAAAACATGCCGTCATAGGGATAACATGTAAATTCAGTTTTTCGGCCATTACATTTGAACAAGTAAAGATAGAGCAAAACGACTTGAACTATATGAATCCTCTTAGCAAGCCAAATCGAATGATATATAATTTGACTTTGCTAGGTCAAATCAAGGATTTGACCTGACCTGAGGTCAGGTCAGGGTCAAATTATATAAAATGCATATCACTAGAACTGCAAAGCCCAGGCGAGTCTAATGCAGCTAAAATAAATGCTCTATCACCCTCCGTTACTGAGTTATTTCGTAAAAAAACATTTTTTCCCATGTATTTCCTATGGAGAGGTCATGCCTTGTACCTGACCTTAGGTCATCGATGTCAAATATACCGGAACATATTTTAGAGAAGTCGGTGGGGTCATTATGTGATGAGTTTCAATCGGATAAGTTCACCCTGCTCCGACTTATGCTATCTTAAACTTTTTTGAGGTCGGGCCACTTGGCCTGTACTGGTGACCTGACCTGAGATGACCTAAACTTAAAATTTTCACAGAAGTTGTAAAAATGATGAGGGAAAAGGTATACCAAGTATGTGGCGCTAGCGCCGCCGTTTTTCTACTGTCTCCGAAAAACCCGTGGGGGGCGGGTACCCGCCCGCCGTCAATGCGCGTGTTAATATGCTGTTAACCCCTTGAATATTGCGGTTTGTGGAATTGTTTCAAATTTGGTCATCCCCAACCATTTTCAAAAATCCACACCCCGGTTTTAACCCAAAACCTAAATTTCCATTGTATTTATGTAAGATTCTATTTAATTACGACCGCTCGCAATAGGCACACCTGCCAAATTACAGTGCACATTGGCTTCAGTAGTAAAGGATTCTCTTCATGGCTGCCGCCACGTATAATCCATGCATCAGAAGGCAGACAATGAAGCCACACCCGACTCCGAAAGTGTCACAATCATTCTACTCCCATTTTGCAGGCGGGCAATAGAGCCACGGTCGACCTTTTGTAACTTAAATGACCTGACCACAGTTACCTGTAACATATGCGATTGAGATCAAAACAGGCTATCTGACGCCACCTTCCGCTCTTTGCTGCTCAGCCTGGCTGCTGAGATGTTGGGGAGGGTGGGTACCCAACGCATCCCTTCCCCACCGTTCCGACGAGAATGGTGCGGACCCCGCACCGGTGCGTGTTAGAATCCTCCCCAGGAGGGTGAGAATGAGCGTCGAAGTGTAGCCATAGCTCTTGGAGCGTCGTTAACCCTATTTCCGTCAGGCTCCCGGCTACCCCTATTTCCGGCAAGGGGGGCAATATCGGCCCCCTAAGATCTCGTAATCTAACTGGCCGATTTTGAAAATTCAAAGTGCTATAGATTCCCCTGACGCTAAACTTTATTTTGAAAAAAAAAAATTTCAAAATTTTGATTTTTAAGGAGAAGGTCGTGCAAAATATACAATTTTTGTGTATTTTTTAGATTTTCAATAACCCTTGTCTCTGTTGTACGATTTTCACAAAACTAGACCAGATTTACAAAGAATTGACCCAAAATTTTTATATACTCGAGTTACGCAAAAATTCTAAATTCAATGGCAGTTCCAGGACCAGGACTATGAGGGGAAATATATACAACCTAAAAAGTTTTTGTTACACGGATTAGAAGCCGTCATATACTGCTTGGCATCTTTGACACATAAATAAATGAGAAAAAAGTGAAAAATCATCAGGGGCGGATGCAGTAAGGTAAAACAGTGGGGTAAATACATACCAACAATATGAGAGTGGTATGCATGAGTATATTAGTCCCTCGACTAGTTGAAATTTATTTCTGATAATTTTTGCCCTCCCATGGTAGCTCTGGGAAAGGGGGTGACATAGGTGGATCAAGGACTCTCGTGGGGGAAGGGTTGGGGGTGATTGGAAACACATTTTCAATATACAATTATATTGAGTCGCGGCGGTGATACTGGCTGGGAATATACATCTTTAAAATGTGTAGTGACTGGACACGCCTGTGGTAATCTAGAATTGGGTTATAACTATTTTGAATTTTCATATACCCAATTTTATTCGCCCTGGCACGGCTGTAAGCAGTCTTCTCACTTACTAACGTTTAGTCCTTCTTGATAACATTCCCCCCATTTTGAACTGCTGTAACCGCCCCTGATGAATACAAATAGTGACAATTGTGAATGCACTATCATCTCACATAAAAATGATATAATAAAACCATATAACTGGTATCAGGATCAGCAGAGACGGCTTCCTGTTACAAAGAACCCATCGCATACGATAATACTTGGTTTGTGGATAGAACCTCCCCAAAAACCCAGCCATAGCTCCGCCCCTGGTTAATATATAATCTTGAAAATTTCAGAAAACCTGCCTGTACTAGTTTTAGGAAAGTCAGGAAGTTTCAAAGTTCTATCGCAAGCCGTGTCGGAGATATTCTTGAAAAACCTGAAGGGGGGGCAATATTAGCCCCCCTGCCGGAAATAGGGTTAAAGCTTTAACAGTCATTTTGTGATGGAAAGCATAGGTGAGGACGGTATTCAAAAGTAGGTGGGTGATGGAAGAACAAGCAATCTGTTTTTTTTCACAAAGCCATAACAAGTTCCAGGACACATATTACACTGATGAGAAGATCTAGTACAAAGATGTTTCCGTGTTATTACCAGTGTCCCAGGTGGTTGATCTAGCTCACATGCCTTTAGATGATGTTTCAAATCGGCTCAGTTTGGCACCAGATTCTCCAAGTAGGCGGTAAACAGCAGCTGTTTTCTCATAGGTCGGATGCACGTGCTGTTTTGGCACCTCTGTGACTGGGAGGGGGCCAAAAACCGCCGAGGACTCGCCTGCACAGGTTCCACCTTCTACCGCTGCACTTGCAACGTACGGGGTTACCGACAGTGAGTCAGGCTGCTGGAGACATCACTGGAAATGGGGCCACGTCGCATCACTCTGACCTTGTTTTTATGCGGCTGCTGGAGCAGCAGCCGGTGCGAGGCAAAGACAGATGAAGTGGTTGCAAATACTGCTGCATGATGATTGTGTCTATTGCCTGACTAAGCAGCTGTTCAAATATTTGCTCACAGAGGAAGAGCTAATATGTACATTACTGCGCCCAAAACTCACACTGTTACAAAATTATTACCTCTCGTCCTGACATGATGCCTCGTAAAAATATAGGACACCTCAGTCGAAATCTTGAGCGTTTTTCCTGATTTGCAGCAAATGTTCTCCTAAGGTTTTGGTAGGTCATTTAAGTGATTCGTAATTTGATTATGTCATATGTATGTTGACTTATTGCTTAACAATTCAATCATTTCAACGTCACAAACCAAGTCCATAAATAGCTGGAACAAACAAGCGCAGAATCAGGCGGCGCTGGGCGGGTTCGACTGGGGCTGTGACACCTGCGCCGCTCCGAGGGCAGACAAGCAGGCCAGGCAGCGGCGTTCCGACCGGGTCGCTGGTCTATTTCTGCCGGCTGACACGGCGGCGGCCTAGGAGTTGGCACGGCTGCCCGGCCGGCCCAGCAGCCACCGGCGCAACAAGGAAGGGATACAGCGTCGGAACGGACGCCGCTGAAGGTAGTCAACACATGCTGGGACAGCAGTGGCCTCAAGAGCGGGCGGCGTAGCGCCAGTGTGAAGCGACTGAGACAGCTGAAGTCTGGCCCGAGGGCGTCAGGACCGGGAACAGGTTAGTGGTGGTGGCGTGAGGACCAGCTGTCTAAGATGGCGCGCCAGAGACTGTTGAGCAGATGTTAGTTGTCGCTGGTTCGGCTGAGCTAGGTGGGCACTTGTTCTTGTTGTGGCACAGATGCGATTAGTTTCGTATCAGACTGTACGGTGACTATATACCTTGAATTGAAGGCTAATTATTTCACTTGCAGTGTACAAGCATATGAAATTTCCTTTGTAAATAGTGTGCCTCACATGCATGTGGCCCTAAACCAGAAATATTTGTATATGTTGCGAAGGGCAAGATTTCCATGAACAATGAGTGAAAGGTGAAACACCGATGACTTTTTCATCTATGGTTTGGAAAGTTCATATCAAATGTATCAAACATCGTTACCCCTGTGTCTATCTATCATAGGGTAGAGGCAGGGGTGTAATTTTCCCAAAAACTTTGGGGGTGCTCAGCCAGTGGGGGGGGGGCACCGCATAGGGGCGGCGGCGTTGGGAGGTGGCACCCCTTCATTGCACCAACTCTGTTATTCATCGCTTTTTTGCGCCTTTTATAACACAGAGAACATTCTATTTTAATGTTGGGCAGATATTCTACAGCTTTTGCCAAACGTGTTTGCTTCTTAGACGACATCCCAAAGCTACATACACGTCTTAAAATAATCCAATCTGAGCCAGTGGCGTAGCCAAGCGGGGCCCTTAGGATCCGCGGACCCCTTGGGCTGACCTTATGCACTGGAAAACACGAGCATTGGTCTCAGGGGCCCCCTGAGCTTAGTCTCAGGGGGCCCTCCGAGCTCAATCTCAGGCCCCCCGAGGTTAGTCTGAAGATACCTCCGAGCTTGCTCTCAGGGGGCCCCCGAGCTTGTTCTCACGGGCTTTCCGAGCTTGGTCTCAGGGGCCTCTGAGCTTGGTCTCAGGGGCCCCCGAGCTTGGTCTCAGGAGGCCCTTCGAGCTTGGTCTCACGGGCCTCCTGAGCTTGGTCTCAGGGGCTCGAGCTCGGTCTCAGGGGGCCCCGAGCATGGTCTCAGGAGCCCCCGAGCTTGGTCTCAGGGACCCCCGAGCTTGGTCTCAAGGGACCTCCGAACTTGGTCTCAGGGGCCCCCAAGCTTGGTCTCAGGGGCCCACGAGCTTGGTCTCAGGGGCCCACGAGCTTGGTCTCAGGGGCCCCCGATCATCGGTATTGAGGGCTCCAGAGTACCGAACATTGATCTCAGGGGGGCCCTGAGCTTGGTCTCAGGTGGCCCCCTAGCTTGGTCTCAGGGACCCCCGAGCTTAGTCTCAGGGGCCTTTCTATCTTGGTCTCAGGGGGCCCTCCGAGTTTGGTCTCAGGGCCTCCCGAACTTTAGTCTCACGGGCCTTTCGATCTTGGTCTCAGGGGGCCCCGAGTTTTGTGTCACGGGGCCCTCCGAGTTTGGTACCAGGGGACCCCCGAGCTTGGTCTCAGGCCCCCGAGCTTGGTCTCAGGGGGCTCCTCGAGCGTGGTCTCAGGTCCCCCCAAACTTAGTCTCAGGGGCCCCGAACTTGGTCTCAGGGGGCCCAAGCCTTGCATCAGGGGGCCCGAGCTTGGTCTCACGGGCCTTCCGAGCTTGGTCTCAGGGGCCCCGAGCTTGGTCTCACGGGCCTTTCGACCTTGGTCTTAGGGGGCTCCAGAGCTGGTCTCAGGGATCCCCCGAGCATTGGTATCGATGGCTCCGGAGCAGCGAACATTGATCTCGGGAAGTGGGGGGGGGGGCAATATTGATCTCGGGGTGCCCCCGACTACCGATATCGAGGGGACTTATGAGAGAGGCACGAGAATTGGCCCCATGGGACCCAGAGTTTGGTCTCAGGGGCCCAGGCTTGGGCTCAGGGTTCCCGAGCATTGGTATTGAGGGGCTCCAGAGTACCGAGCATTAGTCTCGGGGCCTCCGAATGTTGATATGGGGGCCCCCCGAACAACGGTGTCGAGTTACTCCTAAGAAAAGCGCAAGCATGGGCCTAAGGGTGCCCCCGAACCTGATCTAAGTGGAACCCCGAGCTTGGTCTTAGGAGCCCCGCGCATCAGTATCCAGGGGCTCCGGAGTGTTGGTATCGGGGGAAAGCAACGCTTTCAGGGGCCTCCAAGTGCTGATCTCGGCGGGCCCCCGAATGTGTGGATGCAGTGGCGTAGCCATGGGATTGTAGGAGTCTGAGGACCCCCCTTTGGGCCAATCTGAACCACTGCAAAGCATTCTCTGATCGCGGGGCCCCCAGAATCAGTCTCAGAAGCCCCTGAAGGTTCGTTCTCAGGGCGTTCCGAGTCCGCCGCAGAGCCCCGCCCTGAGGGTCAGTCTCAAGACTCCCAAAAGTATATTTCAGGGGGTCCCTGAGAGTTAGTCTCAGGGGATCCCGAATGTCGGTCTCAGGGGCCCCGAGAGTCGGTCTCAGGGGGCCGAGCTCGTCACAGGGTCCCCCAGAGAGTGGTTCTCAGGGCCCCGCGACAGTCTATTTCAGGGGGCTACATTAAAATCAGTCTCAGAGAACCCCAAGAGTCGGTCAAGGGGACCCCGAGAGTCAGTCTTAGAGGACTCCCGATATTCGGTCCCATAGTCTTACGGGCGTCTCTCTCAGGAGTCAATATTTACTTTCAGGTGGCCCCGAGAGTTAATCTGGGGGTCCGAGAGTTAGTGTCATTTGATCCGCAGAGTGCTGATCTCAGGAGGCCCCCGAGGGGTAATATTGGGAACCCTCGAGATTTAGCCTGAGGCTGTGTCCCCCCCTAGTTGTTGCATAAGAGGCCCCGAGAGTCAACCTCAGGGAGCACCTAAAAGTTAGTCTCAGAGTGCTCCCGGGAGCTAGTCTCCGGTTCGTCCAAGAGCTAATTTTGGGGCTTTGAGAGTAATTTCCAGAGATGCTCCCGAATTTTGGTCTCACGGCCCCGAGTTAGCCTTAGGCCTCTGAGGGCTAATCTGGGCTTCCGAGAGGCAGTCTCAGGAGTTCCGTGCCAAATACTCAATCTCAGGGGTGCTTCCACGCCTCCCTCCTCGAGTGTTAGTCTCAGGGGGTGCCCCAGGGTTAGTCTCAGAGGGCTGTCGGAAGTCATTCCCAGGCCCCCGTCCCACCCCAGAGACAGCCTCAGGGGACCTCCAAGACCTAATCTGGATGGCCCCGAGAGTCAGTCTCAGCCCCCTCCCCCAGAGCAAATCTGGGGGCCCGATAAATAGGCCCAGAGGTGCTGCCGATAACTAATCTAGGGAGCCCCGAGAGATTCTCAGGAGTCCACAATTTTGGTCAAGAGGCGCCTTGAATCAGTATCAGAGACTCCCTGAGACCTAATCGGGAGAGGGGCCGGAAATTAACCTTGTAAGTAGCGCCAAGTGTTGGTCTTAGGCGGCCCCAGAGCTAGTCTCAGGTCCCCCAAGAACTGATCTCGGAAGCCCGAGTTATTTTCCGAGGACCTTTCATAATAATAATAATTGTTGGTGTTTAACGACGCACCAACTGCCAGGGTCATACGGCATCGCCAACTCTCACCCTGTTGGAAGGGATTTTGGGGATCAGATCGACTTATTCAGAGGCTCCGCTGGGACTTGAACCCGGGACCGGTGGCTTAGAAGACAAGGGTGCTATCCACTAAGCCACGTCATCCCTGAGGACCTTTCAGTTCTAGTGTAAGAAGGGCCGGAGAGCTAATCTCAGAGATCCGACAATTAGTCTCACGAGGTCTCCAGGAGTTAGTCTCAGGGGTCCCCTGAAGCTGCCCTCAGGTGTCCCCAAAAGCTAGTCTCAGCGAGCACTCCTCTCCTTCCTCCCCCTCTCCTCAAAGTTATCCTCAGGGCCCCACGAGAGTAAGTTCAGGGAGTCCCAGTAGGTAGTCTCATGGTACCCCCAAATGCTGGTTTTGGGGGACGTAAGTACTGATTTGCGGGAAAAGTGTTGTTTTCAGGGGCCCCAGATACTGGTTTCGGCACCGTGTCAAGTGCTAGGCCCCTTGAGATCTCTGCTCGACCCAGGGGTCAGGGGGGGTGGGTGATGGTCCTGGATGGCTTAACACTGGCATAGCAATACAAGCCCTGTACAAAGCCTATCAGATACTTAAAGTCCAAGGAAGTACTCACCTCCCACCTCCCCAAGCCCCCGGGATCTCCAACCAATGGCTAGGGAGGAGTAAGTGAGCGGTTTCATCAGTGGGACCGTCCATGGGACAGGTTTTATATAGCATCTGGGACACACTCATGTGTCCTTTTTATTGAGCGTTCTTTTTTATTTCCATTTCTTTTAGATTTAAGAATACAATCCAGAGATATCACTTGAGATCCTAGGCTCAAAGAAGATTTTCGAAAATCATGTTTTCGAAAATTTGTATTTTCCCATTGCGTACCAAAAAGACAAATTGAAACATATCGATCAGGCACCATTACTGAAGGAAAGGCAAAAATCAATCCAATTTTAGCATCCATAATAGCAAATCGAACAGGGAATTTGGAACTTCAGATGTTTTTCAATCTATTAGCTTAGTCCCAATAACTACCGTCCTAAATATTCTGAAATAAACAACTTGCAAATATTTACGTAGGAAACCAGACAAACAAGGAAAATGACAAACATTGATGAGCATAATCCCAAAAAGAAAAATAGGTATGGAAGGTTTAAAATAACAATGACAGAGTAATCCAAGGCGATAGTTATCTCAAGCGCCTATTGTTTTGATAATTTGCTCATTTACAACATAGCAAGGGTAAGAAAGTAACTGTGGTGAATTCATCAGGATCTTACCCCGGAATAGACGTTATATGACGTCCGAAACACACCACCATCCTCCATATCCCTTGTATTTTTATTCATTTTTTTCCATTTCTTTGGAAACTTTCTGATTAAAGAGTTCATGAATTCGACACCCAGAAAAAATTGGTAATCATTTTCCGTAGAAGACCATTTCTTCGTACTCAAAACGACTGACCTTCAATTACTTCATACATGATTACCAGAGCGAATTGAGGTAAAGTCAGGTTTAACATCAGGCACGCAGCAACATTTTATTTCCCGAAATGTGCCACAATACTGTTATTATAGCCACGCTGTCATATAGGTATGGGCCAGCCGTAATATTTGGTGACCTAAATTTACCAACACTTGGTCGGATCGAGAAAAATCAAACTATCAACAAAATAATAACAAACACCTAAGAAGGGATAGAAAAAATTCCGTCGTGTAAATGTTATAATGCCAAAATATTATACGACACATATAGGACATGGGCCCCGACTACTAAGGGGGCCCCCGGCCTGGGGGCCCCCGACGATAGTCGGACCCCCCCCTTGGCCGAATCCTGGCTACGCCACTGATCTGAGCTTTAAATATTTCCACGATCAGGGGCGCAGCCAGAGCTTTGGCATGGGAGAGCAAACCACCTTTGAGGGACACCCCGGGAGAGAAAGGGCACTTCTAACGTAACCTAAAAATCTTACTATATCTTAGTTAATATCAAATTTTGGGTACCTTTAGTCCAAGAAAAATGCAAATCAAGCATTGCCGGAGAAGGAAAACTGAATTAAAATCAGAAAAAGAAAAGTGTCATCGAAATCTCATGAAAATAGCCAGAACAAGACTTTTTGGGATAGATTCAAGGACAAATCAGCCAACTCATGCAAGTAATTTACATCAGAGAAATCAGCGGAGCCTGTGATATCTGTCACTATGTGCAAGATAAGACATATTGGAGTAGAAAATTCATTTGTTATGCCCACTGGTTTTGTCGTGACGAGTGAGCCCTGGTTGAACGCGGATTAAGTTCCTCGGCTCCCACAATGGTCGTGGGAGGAGGTGTAGCATGGTGACATTGGACGAATACAATTTTTTTGCCGGAATAATTTGGAAGATACCTTTTTAACGCGTTTAAAAGTTCCATATTTTCAAGGATCGGTCCCAGTTGGAGTAAAGAAAAAGTAAACAGGCTGGTTGTTTGGATGGGGATGATGTGCCAGGGCTGAAAATTGTGAAAAACTAGTTCTTCATTCATTTAAATTAATTAGTAGAAATCCTGGTCCAGGGGACTATGCTCTGAGCTCAGGGGCACATGTCTTTTTATCACCCCTCCCCACAATCCACCAGTATATTAAGCAATTTATTTAACCCGGGGTGCCTAGGCATCACAAGCCTTTTTAGCAATGATGGCTCATTCCTCGTTAGCTCCATTTTACAAGGGGAGCTTGCGCTGTGTCCTTATTCCCCATGTATTCAAGACCAGCTCAGGGGCCCCCTAGTGTGGATCAGAGCCCTCCAGAGCAGCTGCCCCTCATTCCTACAGTTGTGCCCCCTGGGATTAGACTAGCCCCGTGACCCCCGAGGCGATGGGAGTTAGCCTTGTGTTCTCATTCTCTGTCTATTCAAGACCAGCTCAGGGGGCCCCTATGGTGTGGATCAGAGCCCCTCAGAGCAGTTCATGCTCGGCCCAGGACTAGACTATCTCAGTGGCCCCAAAGATGGGGGGTCATCAGACTAGCTCAATGGGCCGCAGATAGGCTCATAGGGCCTTGTACCATATTAGCTAAGGGGGCACCAGACTAGCTCAGAGGGCATCAGATGGGCTCAGGGGGCACAATGATGACACATAAAGCACCAGATCAACTCAGGGGGCATTAGTTTAGCTCAGGGACAATATACCTGCTCAGGAGGCACCAGATCGATCAGCTCGGGGCCCAGATAAGCTCCTAGTCCCCAGACCAGAGCAGGAGTCTAGATCAGCTCAGGGAGCACCATATCAGCTCAGAGAGAGTTCAAGGGATCAGCTCAGAGGTCTGCGATCAGCTCGGGGCACAGATCAACTTGGAGGTACTACATCAAGTCAGGATGCATTTAATCCGCCCAGGAACCCCATACCAGCTCAGAGGCCTTCATCAACCTCAGTGGGCATAACTCAGCCCAGGGCCCCAGAGCTGCTGAGGAAATTACTTAATCAACTCAGGAGGCCCAGATCAGCTTGAAAGGCACCAGATTGGCCCGTGGGCACAAAACTAGCTCAGGGGCACTATACGAGCTCAGAGGGCATGATATGGGCACAGGAGGGAAAATGTTGGCTCAGAAGGCCCCAGATCGACTCAAGGGGCATTAGTTTAGCTCAGGGGAAAACATATCTGCTCAGGGAGAACCAGATTGATCAGCCCGGGAGCCCAGATCAGCTCCTAGCCCCCAGACCAAAGCAGGGGCATGGATCAGCTCAGAGAACACAAGATCAGCTCAGGGTGCACCAGACCAGCTCAGGAGGGCACCACATCATCTTAGGAGACATCGATAACCAGCTCAGGGGCACCTGATCAGCTCAAGAGGCACCATATTGGCTCAGGGGACAGTATATTAACTCTGCGAGGCATGTGATCAGCTCAGGGGCTCAGATCAGCTCAAGGGGCACTAAAACAGCTAATAGGGCACCAGGCGAGCTCGGAGGCATCAAACTAACTCAAAGAGCATTAGCTAGGTTCAAGAGGCACAACTATTTGCTCAAGGGGCACCAGATTGACTCAACGGCCACCAGATCAGCTTAGAGTGCAAGTGATCAGCTCAAGTGGCCAAGACCAGCTCAGTGGGCACCAGATGAGCTCAAGGGGCATCAGACTAGCTCCGCCGGTACGATTATTGGCGACGATGAGGCATTAGCTGGTCAGTGATGAGGCATTGGTGGTCACGGATTACGTATCCATAATTTCCGGGGCGTTTGGAAAGGCGACTGAATGCCCTAGCTGACCAAAAAGGTACTAAATTGTAAAACAATAATTTTAATAGCTAAATGTGATCTAATGGCATCTAGGTTCGACGGCGTAGGGCAATAAATTTCGAGTTGCATAGCCCAAACGGGGTACACCGCCTTGCGATCAAAGGACACTCCGGCACCGATGGGGGGGGGTACGTGACCTCCTCGCTGCGCCCCTGTCCACGATTGAAGTGTATCGGTTTTGTGGGGTTAAATTTTACCTTCAGTATGGCAGAGGGGATGGAGATTGAAATGAAAGCAAAGGACTTCAAGAGAATGTGGCACCTTTATAACTTGATTTTAACTGAGATAGCTAAGTTGTATAGCATGCCGGAAATCCCGGTACTCTCTGTATCATTTGTCTTGAAACTCATCATCAGGTCAGGTCATCATCGTCATTGTTGCATCATCACTAAATAATCATCCGCAGGCTGATATTTATTTCGTTTCCCTGGGGAGCATTTAAAAAATCAAAACATTGAGCTTATTGCACATCTTTCAGAGAAATAATGGACCCTTCCATGATTTTCGGCTAAAGGTTCCTCTAATTACACTAAATTTCAGGATTCAACCAAGGTGCCACATGCCCTTTAAAGGGCATGTGGCACCGTGGTCGAATCCTGGAATTCATTGTAATTAGGGGTACTTTTAGTCGAAAATTTATCGAAGTGACCATAGTTATATTATGGGTGGTAATTATAAACTACGGGTGGCACGAATCAGGGCGGAAGAGATAAGCTGGGACAAGGACGGCGGACTCCGGCGGGGGGGTCAGGGTGTGCAATTGCACACCCGGAAAAAAAGAGGGCGTGGAAAAGTATATTTTTGCACTCCCGGTTTTGGCTTCGTCCGGGGAAGCGCCCCCGGATTTGGGTGGCGCCCCCGGACGGCCAAGAAAACATCAGACATAAACACCGCCTACCTGAAGAGGAAGGGCCCTCTTGGCAAAATAAAAACAGTTTCAAATATGAATGGTGCCCCCTTTCATCAAAGGCATCCCATGGAGAGCAAATATACCCAATTTATGGACTCGACGCATGGAAATGATTTCGACGCCCCCCCCGAGTGGGCGCCCCTAGGGAGCCAAAAGTGCCCCCTGGGGATGGAGGCGCCCCCTTCCCCTGAAAAGGAAAGCGCCCCCTCCCGAAAATATTGTATAACCGCCCGAAAATGGAATCCACCATCCCCGAGTTAGGGGCGGCAGTCATGAACCCAGGGCGGCTCGAATTAGAGCGGAAGTGATAAGTCAGGGATGGCGTTCATTAGCCGAAGCAATAGTGATGAGCTGGGGGCAGCATGAAACAGGGTGGCAGTGATAAGCTGGGGATAGCACTGGTGAGCCACTGGCAGCAGAAATGGGCGGGGTGCTGTTTGAATCAAAGCGGCAGTAATAAGTCAGGGTTTGGCAAGAATCAGGGTGGCAGTGATAGGTGGGAGACATCAGTGATGAACCATGGCGGCATAAACCAGGGTGGTAGTGATGAACCGGGGGAGACATGATCACAGTGGTAAGAAGGAGGCGGCATGAATCAGGGCAGAAATGCTGAGCCGAGGGGTGACACATGTATTGGGGGTGCTCTCATTGTGATTAGGGGTGCTCGGACACCACAAATAGATTAAAAAAATTCAGCCCTGGCTGATACTAAAAGAGTAAAAGCACGGCAGCAGCAGTCTACCATTTACTCGGCTCGGAGAATTCCTCCAATAGACAAACAGATAACGATTAGACGATTTTGGGCTGCTGTTTGCTTTCTGGAAGGGTGTTTTCTGTGAAAGACTGTGTGGAAACTGTGCGGACAGCTTGGCCTAAGTTTGACCAGTTTTGGGGGCCATGGCCGGACTGGTCTCCTCGGCAGTGATAAACCAGGGGCGGCAGTGATCAGCCGGGGGCGGCAGTGAAGATTCAAGGCAGGAAGTGTCTAACTAGAGGCCGCTCATATATGGGTTAATAAAAAACAGGGACAACATTGATCAGCCAGGGGCGGCGGGAATCAAGGCAGCAATGATTAATCTAGGCAGCAGTTATGAACCAGGGAGACAGTGATCAGCCAGGGGGCGGCAGTGATGAACCAGGGGCGGCAGCGATGAGTCGGAGCGGCGCGCATTTGGGTCAAAATATGCCAGGGACAGCGATGAGCCAGAGACAGCATGAATTAGGGCGGCAGTGATAAACCAGGGGCGGCAGTGATCAGCCGTGAGACGGTCCATCATCGTATTTGAGGTTTTAGAGCGCGCCAACATCTAGGGTCATACAGCGCCCATAACACTAACAAAATAGACAAATAGAATATTTCCGCACGAATTTTAAACAAGTCAGGTGGTAAAACAGGCCAGGTTGTGAAAGTTGTATCAGAAGATTAAATAAAACACATAAAAGATGAAATGAAATACAAATACTGAAAAATGACACCGACATTTTCACACGGTATGCCAAAGTCAGAGACTATAGGTAACATGAAACTTGGCGTTATGTAAAACCTGAAAGACTACTAGGATGAATATAAGACATTAAAACTAACGCTCCTCAGATATAACATGATGTTAGTGATATCCACAGAAGGATGCTTCCCCAGAATGTTCACCGCCCAGATATCCCCAGGATGCTCACTGCCCCGGGAGACGGCAGTGATGAACCAGGGGCCGGGGCCAGGGGGCGCAGTTATCAGTCAGGGGGCGGCAGTGATCAGCCAGGGGCGGCAGTTATCAGCCAAGGGCCGAAATTTATCAGTCAGGTGGCGGCAATGATCAGCCAGGGGGCGGCAGTGATCAGCCAGGTGCGGCAGTGGTCAGCCAAGGACGGAAGTTACCAGGCCGGGGGAAGTAGTGATCTGCCAGGGGGCGGCAGTTATCTGTCAAGAGCCGACAGTTTTCAGTCAGGGGGCGGCAATGATCAGCCAGGGGGCGGTAGCGGTCAGCCAGGGAGCGGCAGTTAGCAGCCAAGGGGCGGCAATTATCAGCCAGGGGGCGGTAGTAGTCAGCCAGAGGCGGCAGTTAGCACCCAAGGGGCGGCACTTGTCAGTCAAGGGGCGGCAGTGATCAGCCAGGGGCGGCAGTTACCAGCAAAGAGCCGGCAGTTTTCAGTCAGAGGGCGGCAATGATCGGCCCAGGGAGCGGCAGTTATCCGCCAGGGCAGCAATGATCAGTCAAGGGGCGGCTATAATCAGTCAGGAGGCGGCAGTAATCAGCCAGGGGGCGGCAGTGATCAGCCTGGGGAGGCAGTGGTGAACGAGGGGCGGCAATGATCAGCCGGGGACGGCAAAGATGATTCGGTGGGCGACAGTGACTTAACAGGAGGGGCAAGTATATGGGTGTTAAAATAAACTGGGGTGTTTAGCCAGGGGCGGCAGTGATAAACCAGGGTGTCAGTGATCAGCCAGCTGATCAGTGATGAACAAAAGGCGGCAGTAACCATCCGGATGGGGGGGCGGCAATGATTAATTGCTGGCGACAGTGATCAGGCGGGGGCAACAGTGATGTGGCGGCATAAATCAGAGGAAATGATAAGTCAGGAGGCATTAATTAGCTGGAGGTGGAACCAATCAGAGTGGAAGTAATGAACCCGGGAAGGGAAAACTTGTGAGGGGCGGCACGAATCAGGGTGGCAGTGATGAGATAGGGTTACACTATTCAGGGTAGCGGTGATAAGCCAGGGGCGGCACATGTATTGGGGGTGCTCAGCACATGATTGGGGGGTGCTCGAATTAGGATTGGGGGTGCTCGGGTTCCCCCAAAGAGATAAAAAATTACACCCCTGGGCAGAGGTCTGTCTCTAACTTGGTAGAAAACTGTATATATGACCTGGCCAAACTAACGATTTTGACGAGTTGCTTGACTGGAGGCTGCTTGACTTGAGGCTGCTTGACGAGTTGCTTGACTTGAACTGCGAGTAACTGTCATGAGGAAATGAAATTGCCGCCATCAGGTAGCTACATTAAAGCATCTCAGTGTATCAGATTTTCTGCTAATAAGATCGTTCCTCGGCATACCAGGGGTGTGTTTCACCGAGACCTTGCTACCAAGTTTACAGCACCCTCTGAATGAAGAATTTTGAGAGTTTTGGTGAATGAAAACGAAATTTTTCCAGCCTTTCTTCCATTGTAATTGCGAGGGATTTATCTAAATTGGTAGTAGGTTTTTTTAGAAATTTTGTCCAAGTTGTTCTCAGTCCGACTGTTGGAGTCAGAGTCTCACTGAAGTCATCAAGAGACTTGTCACGGAGACCCCGACCCCACCACCCGAACGAACAGCTCCCACAATGAAGGGTTGATTTAGAAACCAAAGCTTAACGTCTCACAAAGCACAGGGACGGCCGCCCCGCTCAGGTCACCCTCTCACCAGTCAGTTGCCAGCCGATCTGTACGTTGGGTAAACTAATGAGTGCCGGAGCGTCTCAGAAGAACCGATCCCAAGCCTGGACATGCATTGCCACTGCATGCTTCTGAGCAGCGGGCCGGAGCCCAATGCTCTACCAGCTGAGCTACCGGGGCGGCAAGTTTATTCAGAAAGTTCAATAGGAATAAATCAAATCACTTGTGCTTGGACTATTTTCCTGTCCATTTCTCTATCCTGTTCGACGTTAATTATTTTCAGGTAAGGCATTCATTTCTAGTGACAGTATTTGGATTTCTATTATAAAGTTCAGAATTGTTTTCTTTATTTTATAGAGCTCATAAAAGTTAAACACTGCAGAAAGTTTATTTCAAACATCTTTGTCATTTCTTTAGTTACAAGTTTTTGAAAAATACATTAACTTTGGAGTATTTTGCAGAACTGGGAAACTATTACTTTACTTTCAATTTTTACTTCGTTTTTGTATCTAAGCAGTGCTACACAAACTAGGCTATTTGCAGAATTTTCACTTAGAATTGTAAACCTCGCATCTTTTGATATCCCGAACTTATAAATTTGGTAATTAATTTTCTCTAAAATTAAAGCTCCAAAGTACTAGAAATAGATCGACAGCTTTAAGGGATTGTTCCATTTTTGTTAAGCCTCCAAAAGTGTGCTCCTTATGGTGAGCACAAATCTGAAAGGAAGTCATAATTTGCATAATAGTTTTGGCGTTGAAAGAAGTAAAATTACTGACGGAATGGAAATACAATTTTCATAATTTGCAAACTGAAACCCTAGATCTGAGCCAAAACATAGACTCGCTCGTGGACCCACCAAATGAGACCCACCACGGACATTTTGGTGGCAATTTTTTACAGTCCATGTATCATATTCTAAAGCCGATCTTGATGTAGCAAAAACTGTATGTTCCCAACAAGTTTGGGCTACGAAATTTAGAAAAAGAGTACTTAAAATATATGACTGTCACAATAAACTTATTTTGTGTAAGCTTATCTATGTCGTCAGGCACGAAAGGGTGGCTCGCTCGCTAGCTGACAGTTTTCATGAGTGGGAGGAGCTTAGAATTTAGACCAATCAAATTGCTGCAGCCATTGTAACTGGATGGAAAGGATCTCTTCTATATTTGAAAAGAGGTCTAACAGGTGCCTTCATTTTGAACCTAAAATCGCGCGGAACCTTAATCTAGGGGACTTCGAGTGAAATCAAATATTTCAAAGGTGACTTCTTGACGTGCTTTTCAAAACCACTGTTTCAGTCCAAACCCCAAGATAAATTTGTAACACTCCCTTTGAGATTATAATTATTCCCTAAGAAACTTTATGTGAGCTGGAAAATACCTGATTGTAAAAGTGTGTGCATTTAAGAGCTCTAGCTTAAGAAAAATAAAGTTTGAAATACATAACTCCAAATTATGAGAAAGTGTTTCGGAATCTAAGAAATTCTCAGCCATCGGGCTAATTTACGGGCCCGTCCTATGGACCCGTAAAATGTTTAAGTCTCTGATGTCAGTTTTCAGAATAGGCAGCAACAACCATGAACGACGACGATAACAGAGGAGGAAAACTGTCAAAATAGAAGCCGTTATACTTTGTCAGCGGATTCTGACATACAACGTGAGCGGCTTCTGACGTTATACTTCATCCATGATTTCTGAGACCATGGTAATCGTGCCCAATATTATTAATACAGTGATATTATAATAATTATTAATACAACGAATTGTCCACAGTATGCAGTCTGAGTCTTCAGATGTTTCTTTTGTCTCAGAATCCGTGCTGCGGCTAACATAAGAATACATGAATTTCTGCCAGTAAGAAAAATTGTCGTCTTCGTTATTGGCCAGGAAGCACCCTACCTGCGCTCTCTGCTGGTTTGCTTTGCCGAACAATGTTGGCCTGGGTCCAGCGGATGAGCATCAAACTGGTTCAGCAGCAGCTGTTGCTGACAGTTCGATGGCACACAAGCCAACAACGCCAAAAACGCCCCAATTGTACCCGAGTCAAACGGGAAGGTGCACTTTAGGGAAGTGAAATTCTGCTTGGTATAATGAAATAGGGAATGTGGCCATGAATGGTTGCCGAGCGTTAACACGCACCCCGCAGGGGGCCCTGACATGACGTGCCCCGCTGGTGGGGGGGTGCGGCAGGCCCCTAGGTATTTACTCAGTGAAGCCCCTCTCCGTGTCTTATTTTCCAGGAAAGCTTAAGAAAAATTACGGACGGCGTTCGAAAGCTCTTGACCAGATAAAGAGAAACTATAGCAAGCATTCTTATGTCAGGTAAATATTGAGGCCAGCATAGGTCAAAAAGGTTCCATAGCCTTACAACAAGGCAGTATACGTTTCCACCCCTAGATATTTACTGAGTGAAGCTAGACCAACTATTTATGCATCATTGAATTCCTGTAATTGTGGAAAATCGAATGATGTATAATATGACCTTGCTCGGTCAAATTGAGAAAATGACCTGACCTCGAGCTAGGTCAGGGTCACATGGTGACCTGGTATGCTTATGCTACATATCAATCGACTCGCCGTGCCAATATAAGCACAATGCAAACAAAATAAGAGCTTTATCTCAATTCAGTGAGAAATTATTAGGCAAAACAATCACTGTATGCCCCTGTCACCTGACATGACCTTTGAAAGGTTAGATGGTCAAATACTCAACTTTATGGTCAAGATCATGGTAAGAATGCACGGTGTGTGGATTTTCAGCTTTATCTATCCAGTATTTACTGAAAACGAACCCTTTGAATTTTTCACCATAGACTTATAATGGGGTGACCAAAACAAATTGACCTCACCTTCGGTCAGTCATATCAAAATTCCGAGATAGCAGATTTTTGGACCCTAGTGACCTTATTATATTGTGGAAGTGATCGGTCGGTTGGCAAACTGATCGGTTGGCAGATGTTCCTTAGGCACAGCTTCAAACTCATGATTTTAGGTTTTGAGGTCGGGTCGCTTGACCTTGAATAGCTCCTTGACCTGACATGACCTGACCTAAAAAACTGGTCAGATGCGTAAAATTGATCAGGGATAAGATACTGTACGTTTTGTTGCTCTCCGTTTCTTTGTTTTTGCGTTATCTGCGGAAAACCAGGAGGAGGGCGAATTTCGCCCCCAGCGGGGCGCGTGTTAACATATCTGCTCACCGCGGCTAATCTGTGGCTTCGAGTAAAGATATGGATAATTTTTTCAGTATTTTCTTGGCGATTGAATTCAAAAGACGATAACCGAATACTTAGAATCTATATTGAGGATACTTTATCAACAGCCGAATGGATGGAAAGTAATTTGCATTGTTCAAGAGGCAGGATCAAAAAGACACAGTCGTCACCACTTGATAATGCACACACGGCTACTTCTCATTTAAAGGTCAAAATCATACGTCATCTTTAACACTTTGAAAACCTAAAAATAACACTTCCTATCGCATTGTTTTGATTTCAACTCTTGCATAAATAAACCGAATAAAAAATACTATACATACCATGAGAAAGCTTCATAGAACCTATTTGACCGAAAGAGCCTAACAACATGTCGATGAATACCTAGTATTTGGGTACAACTATTGTCCTATATTCAACTCCGGCCTAAAAAAATAAACAGAAAATACCTTGCTGTAACCGGGAAGGATATCCAGGAATCAATTAATATAAAGTACCAAAAAGCATATACGCCCAAACCGAGAGTTCACAACGATTCTGACAGGGAATCCCAGATTGGGCAAGTACGATGTTCTCCCAATTACGGTTTGTATCTGCTTCCCTTAGCCTAACTTCTACCGCTTCTCTTACGGATCTTGTGTCCCTTTGAAACAATATTGACCTCAGGCGGGCTCAGATCCTTTCGACAACTATGTCTATGACACGAGACGGCTGATTTTTTAATCTTCCCGTTCCGAATACCCCTATGTGTTCATCCACCCTCATCCCAGTGACCTACCAGATTTTCCCCGGTTATGTGGACCCGCACTTGCATTTCAGTTAATGGACTACGTCTCTTTTTTCTTCCTTAGCTAGTGGGTCCTTCACATGTGTCAGCAGTAGATTTAGAGTGATTTTAGAACTCCGAGCTTCTTTTGTATCAAGATTAGACAATACCCTCCGGATGTGCTCGTTGACCCTCTTAACGTAAGCTATAGAAGCTTTTTATTTTCTATAACTTCTTTTTCTTGTAAAGAAACTTCTATACCAACTTTTAAGTTCTTCATTTTCGATGAGATCAAAAGATTGATAACACTTGCCTGAAATGTCGCTTCCACACTCCCTACTCTTCAACTCTAGGATGTGGGCATCAGTGCCCTCGCAGTGGGATTTGGCTCACACCTGGGTCATTCCACCATAAATCGACCTAAAATTTCGTAAAATAAAACCCTTCTATTTTTTATTCTCTACGAAATTGCTTTCAAGGGGGTTATAAGGGTTAAGAATCTAACCATGGCGCCAAAAATTATTTGAAAATTTGGTATGGCAGATATAGCCTCCGGCATTTTCCGGGGGTCACCATGTAGGTATTGTTTTGAAAGCTTATAGCTCTGCCATTTTTCTAATGATTGTAACGATATTTTACATTTTTTTACAATTTAACATATTTTAGTTTGGCTATCTTCGATTTTTATATTTCTGCAAAATTGATGTCATGACCTCGTGACCTAGTTTTTGAACGGTGACATTGACCCGCAGTACAGTGAAATTTATAAATTCTTATGAGAGAATTTTTAACTTTGGAATTACTCTTTCAAGTAAAGTAATAAAAATATGGCTTTCGCACTAAATATGATACTTCTTACTTCCGAAACATGATACTAGGTGTCACTATGGAGCTGTACCATCGTAACTCACGGTATGGTTAATGCCAGTGACGACGGAACGTCCGAATTTAAGAGGGGCGCCACGGAATTTTCAACCGATTTCTTTCCCGCCGATTTTGACTTGACTTTTCTTGACTTGACTTGTACCCAATTTTGACTGTCGCGTGTCTGTCCCATCCACCCTCATTTTTGACCTGGGCTTATTAATAGCCATTGATATGGATGAGCACCGTGATGTTGAAATAAATAAATAAACAAATAAACGCCATAGGGGGTGCTAACCCTTACACGTACAGGGGGGTGATGCAGCTCCTCTCAAGTTTTTCAAGAATTGAAAACGAGCTTCTTAAGTAGAGTCTTGAAATGTTGTATACCCTTTGACGCATTCATTGCGGACATCTTGCAAAGAATTTTTCCTACCCTTCAAGGTCACGGAGTTATGACCTCAAGAGTGGAGGCATGTTGGGGTCAGTTGGGCGGCTGTACCCATTTTCACATGAATGCTCCAGACTCTTATCGTTCTTTTGCATCATTTGCTCATGAACAGAATATTTTCTTCCAGCCTTCAAGGTTCATTTTTATCTGGTTAGACCTTTTATGAACTTTTTTGACATTCGATGACCTTTATTTGACCTTGCGTGATCTCAGTGATAATTCTGTGTCGAATAACGACTACAGATGTTTCAATTCGGTATTTCTAAATGAGATGAACACCGAATTCATCCCATCACCCATCCCATCACAGCAACACCGAACACACCACATCCCATCAAGTTCATTCGCATTGTCACCGAAGCGCAGTCTTGCTCATTTCTCCCCTCCCCGTTACCCCACTTCCAACCGGACGCGTCTATGCGGCGTACCGACTGCAGGCTGAGTGGCCGGCGACGGTATTGGGCTTGGTCTGCGGTGCTCGTTACTGATTTTACTCCGTAGCCTCCATTCTTTTTATTGGCTTTATATGTAGTTTAAGCAATGCTCTTTCACATGACGTTGTTTTGAAATCAACAAAAACATAGGAAATGTGTATGCTTATATTTGCAAAAGTTTGGAATTATATTCCATACATATTCGTGTCAATTAATGTAATTAAGCTTCCATATTTGTATTTTTCAGACTTTTGTTATTATTTTCATGTAACCTCTTGAAGGAACACCTTTAATTCTTGATTTAATGGCTAAGAACTCAAGCGAAAAGTCCGATGCATGCGTCCGATGCTGGATTTCCCAAGGCTATACCTCCGAAACTATTATCCGGACGAGACCAAAAATACCACAGTCGTTTTCAGCGCCACTGAGAACCCTAGTCACAAATTTTCATGAAAATGTGAGATATGAAGGTGTTATTTCAACCCATCGATTTGTCGATTTGTCGTGGTATGCCCCCCCCTATTACGGCATTTTTGACCTCTCGTGACCTTAAATGTGACCTGAAAAAATGGTTCAAATATTTTCGATGGAGAAGTGGATGGGCTACCCAACGCGGTTTACCGTTTTTCGCTACCTACCGTGGTTCTCGAGATCTCAGGGGGCGGGTACCCGCACCCCTCGTCAAAGCGAAGATGGCTCAGACCCCCGTCAATGCGCGTGTTAAGGAGTCAAAGAGGCACGCGCAATAGCGTGTGGTCCCAGGCACGGTAAACTGCGGCGCAGTACACTGTGTGATGCGGCTCAGTATGGTCCCAGGCTTGGTGCACTGCGGTGCAGCACACCTCAAGAATGTTGATGCGGTACAGTATTATCCGAGACTTGGTGAACTGCGGTGCAGCATACTCTAGGTTGTGTGATGAGACAGTATGTCCAGACTTGGTGCACTGCGGTGCAGCACACCTCAAGAATGTGTGATGCGGTACAATATGATCCCAGACTTGATCCCTGCGGTGCAGCATACTCTCTAGGCTGTGTGATGCGGTACAGCATGAACCCAGACTTGGTGCACTGCGGTGCGGCACACTCTCAGGCTGTGTGATGCGGTACAGTATGGTCCCAGGCTTGGTGCACTGCGGCGCAGCATATCCATTCTTTTTGCGAGCAGTGCGATTTGTAACTCATCCCCTCTGGTTACACTTCAGAAATGTCTCGGATATTACACATTGCACCTCAGCCCCTTCTGCTACGAATGTTGTGCAAAATATGCCTCCCAGTCCCATGTTTTGTAGACATTTCATGGAATAAAATATATTGTCCAATGCTTTACGTTATGACAAAATTCAAAATGTTTGCTGTGAAACACCAGCACATAATGGCGCATTAATTTCACTGCCGGAGGTAACGGAAAAACTCCAGACCAGCAAATGACTACAACGTAGAAACCCTTAAAAATGGTGGCAGCAGGATTCTTCGTTGACGCTGCAGTGGAGCGTATCAGCACGTGGCAGTGCGGTGGCCGGGCCCGGCTGGGAGTAGATTGTCAATAGTTATCATCGTCCGATACTTGTCTGTCTCTGTCTCACTAAGTGGATCAGCGCCCATTGGCTGAGCTGACGCACCAGTTTTCTGGAATTCCACTTATATCTGAGAGCTGTCATTTCTGAGAGCTGCCGCCCATCTGGGACTGCCCCGGATGACTCAGTGTCCAGCGATTAACAGCTTGTGGCATTGGCACCCTTATATTCGAAATATATGCTGGGGATGGAAAAATAATATCTCACCACGTCTGGCAGGCTTTGATAAAGAACAGCCGTAATTTTGCAATCTCAATTATTTCATGGAAGTCAGAAATGTCATCTGAAATACCACAAAAACGTTAAAAATCTGGATTAGCTACTTCAACAAAATAAAGGCCAAGACATCCTTATTCACGTGCTTCTCCAAATTGTACCCCCAAGGACGCCACTGCTTTGAAAGTATACGTCCTAGCGCAAGTTACTGCTGCGGCGTGCCGGCTCTGACTCAGAGGGCTTCTCCGAGCCCGACTTGGCCGGAGGCCAACTATACCGGAGTTCGGACCTGACAGGCTGAACTATTTAAACAGGAAGCGAAACCATAGCATCCGTATGCTTGTCTGCACTGTACGGGAACAATAGGCGGATCCAGACTTCTCGATCAGGGGCACTGGTCGGCGCCTCCACCCTCCCCCACCACCCGAAGGCCGGGAGCGCCAGTTCTGACCGGAAAAACATCAAGTCCTATCGCGGCAATGCCGATACTCGCATCCTGGGGAGAGAGTGAGAAACGACATTTTAGGGGGCGCCATCGGTCTTTGACCCTCGCCCAAGTGGGTGAACACCCCGTCGGGTTTTTCCGGCGGCATACGAAAAGGCGGCGCGAAGCCCCGCCGTACTTGGCACACCTTATCTTGATCAATTCCGCAACTTTCCCCAATATTTTAAAGTTGGATCATCCCAGGTCAGGTCACCATTGCAGGTCAAGTGACCTCACATCCAATTTTTAATGTCATAAGTAAGAAAAGGTAAATATATCAAGTTGAAACTTATGCCACATAATGTGCCAACCGAGTACGTTAACGCTTATTCCAGAATTTTCCACATCGCTGACCTAAGGTCAGGTACGGGTCATGACCCCTCCATTGGAAATGTATCAGGAAAACAGGAATTTGGTTGTATTTGTGTAGATACAACTGAGAATACCTTCATATTCTTCAAATCGGCGTCAATCGTAGTATCCTGGGCCCCTTTCTAGGTTCGTGTTGCCATTTTTTACCTGTGAACTCTGAGAGGTCATTTGGGCTACTTAAGCAGATTTTCAGACTTTGGTCAATAACTTCGCAGGAAATGACAATGAAGCTTTCATTTTGATACCATTACGTTAAGATTGTTATGCAAGTTGAATGATGTGCATATTGACCATGCCAGATGAGAAAGTGACCTTGACCCGACCTCAGGTCAGGTCATTTTTGTGTTTTGACCTAGTATAGTCATATTATACATCATTCGATTTACCGTAACGAGAGGAAGCGAAAGGTGCTTAAAAATGTTTCTAACCCAACTCTGTCAGACGCTAGAGTCCCGAAACACTTCTCTAACATGCCACCGTCTTTCACCTGTCATGACCTGTCAATATTGACTTAAGCCAAAAAGGACTGATCCAGTTTCTTCATGAAAATGCATGAGCTATCCACCAGCCTTCGCACTTGTTCGCTATCCCGTGTAGGAGCCGAGTTCGAGGGGGATGTTTGAGCACCCCCCCTCCCCACCATGGCGAAGGTGGCTCGGAAGCCCACCGGGCCGAGTGTTAAGGGGGCGCTATGACTGTTCAGGGGCCGTCAAGAGCCTAACGGAGGGAGAGGGGTGGGCATGTGCTTTTGCATGTGGGCAAGTCCCGGCGGAGCCTCTGAATAAGTCGATCTGATCCCCAAAATCGCTCCCAGTGGGGTGAGAGTTGGCGACACCGAATAACCTTGGTAGTTGGTGCGTCGTCAAAACCCAATAATTGTTACTCTGAAATGGGACTTAATCAGGGCTCTTAAGTACCCAGAAGGTTTGTTCAGTATCAGGAGAGGCAGGTCGTTCCAGGCTATGGTGGCACGGTATCGGGGGTGTCGCTGTGTGCTCGTAAGGTGGCAAATTAGCAACTCGATAGTGGTTGTCTCGGTCGCTCTGGTCGTTCTTCGGGGAATTTCGGATTGCACCAGAAACATGTCTCGAATTGCTTGTGGGAATTCTTCTGTGTGGATTTTTTATGGATCTTATGAAGTCCTCTTTCTCGTGCTTGACCCTTGATTCGCCCCAAGTAAATGAGTCAAGCACTCGTCCCACTTGCTCTGTCCTGTGCCACCCTGTCCTCTCTCTGACACTTAAGTTCATAACTTTTTGGATTTCATTCAGCTGCTTCCTTGCCGCTCCTCTTTAACACAAAAGGCTGTACCAGATTCACATGCGTCTCCACCGAGACCTGTAGCGCATCCTGAATGAAATAACGTTGAAATCGGCGGAGCGAGAAGAGCAAATAATTGCATATCGTGATGAATTGCGTGACATGGGCTTCCCAAGATATGGATTAGTATGAACACTAAGAAGAAGAACACACTTTAAAGCATAGGCGGATCCAGGGGGCAAAGGGGGGCACGTGCCCCACCGATCGACCCTCGGCGCCCCCTGAAATGGTCACAGCGCCCCCTGAAAGGTCGATGGCGCCCCCTGAAATGTCACTTCCCACCCCCTCCCCCGAGGATGCGAAAATCGGCGCCCACCGATAGGATTTGGCGCCCACCTGATAGGTTTTTCTGGTCAAAAGTGGCGCCCCTCTGGTCCGGATGGCGCCCCCCCGGAGGTGCCCCCTCGATCGGCAATGCTTTAAAGTCTGGTTTTAAAGTCGGTTATGCTTTAATGCTGGATCCGCGTATGCTTTAAAGTCTTGCTGATGGAGCCTGCTATACTAAAGTGCGTTTTTGTCTTTTATTGGCGTTACGAGTTGTTACCACAATTAAGTCAGTTTTTTTCGTGTTCATATTCTGTAAGTTGGGTCTGAACCAGCATTGAAATGTGTTCGTATTTTAAACAATTTCAGACTTCTTTTTCCAAAGCTCAGGGGTCTAAAGGCTAAATATCATTCGTAGTTACAACAGCATTGATTATACCTCCTAGCTAGATAATTATCATTCCTTACTAGTCATTCCTATCCTTTAATTTTCAACCACCGAATCCGTTTGCTGTCTTCAGCTCAGCCTAAAATTCCATGTAAAATCCTTATTGAAAAAAACGATTTCCTTGCTCAGTCCTCACCCTCGGGAGCTCAAGCAGATCGTGGTCAGTCCACGCGTACTTCGGCTAAAAAATTCAGAGCGACACACTGCTGGACCTGGCAGCAGAAGTCAGAAAAAGGTATTTATTTTCCCCTACGGAGAAAAATATTTACCCTGAGATAAAAATTTCCCAAGACGAACATGATTTTTGGAGGCTTACAAATGAGAAAATGACTATCACCAACGCACAGAATAGGCTAAAAAAACTCGGATACAATACTACGTCGAGAGGATTGTATGCACCTGAAGGTGCCAGTGTCGATTTGGGAAAAATTCGGCATCCGTCTTCCCCTAGCTTTTCCCCAGCTTTATTTGCTACATGGTTGTTTTCTGACTTCTGCGTAAGGGCACTCTTTGAGAATCGGTTTTCAAGTTTATAATTACCAGTGATGGACACTTTGAACAGCTCTCATCAATCAATTATCGAAGTCGTTATTAACGATAATGTGTTCCCGGTGTTCTATAAATAATATATTATTCATAAGCATCACCACCGGAAAAAGCGAGGGGCCAGCCAAACTTTGACCTGATGCTGACAAAAAACTTTCCATGATAGGACCAAAAACTCTTCAAATTTGGGCTTCTCGTTGTCTTCCACAGCGGCCGGTTATAAAAATTTCAGGTTTTCTTCCATTTTGACTGGTATCAGGAAATTTTTTGGCCAAGAAAAGGGGGGCCAGTCTCCCTGGCCTCCTTTTCCGACACCTATGATATCATTTATCAGAAAATCACGTTGCCAACTCTATTTTAGTCCCAAACCTTGATTTTGAAGACGTTGAAAGTCACTTTTGGACCGCCCCAGAGGCCCATGTGGACAATAAATAAAATATGTTGTGGTGCAGAAGCCACCAGAGGCTATGTCTACTTGTCCCGCACCAATTAGGTTAATGCTTCTGACTCTCAAAGACAGCACAGAAAAGAAAATTCACCGGAAATGTTCAAGGCATAAAAGGGTTTGAGACACCTTGTTGAATGCAGCCCCAAAAAGTGTCGTAGCTCCATTCGAGAAAAAACACTGAGCAATGCATTTTGCCCTGGAACAATTGGGTTTGTAAGAAAAGTTGTTTTGAATACGATAAATATAAAATGGTTGGAGAGTTACTGGCCCATGTCATTACGTTTAAAACTAATGAGGTTTTTCACCGCACCTGAATCGATCTCGATAACTTAAAACCTGTTTGGGATGGTTCATCAACTTTCCACCTGCCACAGCATCACGGCCATCTCAATTTGTCATTCAAATCAGTCCCGACTTCCTCCACATGTCTTCATCCAGAGAGTTCTGCTATAAACGCTGCCCTGTTGAATCCTGACGTGGCACCAGCAACAAAGCATGGTCTGCCGTATCCAAGCACAAGTGTGTGCTCTGGGGTCAGGGGTCAGGGAAGTCGCCGTGGCAAATGCCCAGAGGCATTTGGCAACCGAGAGTGGGGGAGGGGAGGGGAAGGACAGGAGGCGACGCCGCTTCTACACAGTCTTATGATGCTTCTGGTAGGGTGCGGCTATTTCTTGCTATAGGAGAGGTACATTTTGGCACTCTTGTTTCATAAGGTAGAAAACAGAGGTGCAGAAAGTATGCTGGCTGTCAAACTCAATGCGACGTATGCCTCCTCTGTCACACAAAGCTTGAAATAATAATTGTATACTTGAATACTATTTCAATATGCTGAATGTAATCTACCTGTCTCTTACTTTTGCAACAGACAAGGTTCAAGCACCAAGCCATAACCGCATTAAAGTAGTAAACTGTGTTTTATTTTTAGATCATGTTTATGTTTTGGAAGGAAACTCTGATGCAACTATACTGCATAGATGTAAAATTATGTCTATTGGCCTAATAGGTACACAATTATGGAAGTCTCATACCAAAGAAAGATCAGTGTAGTAAATCCTGCTTTAACTCCATGCAGTTCAGGTCCTGTGTGCTGCTTACTACCACTGGTAGTAAGCCACCCCCAACCAGCGTTTTTCAAGTCTCTTTCTGAGATTTTCTGTGAAATTTCTGAGATGAGAAGGGGGTCTACTAGGCCCCCTAGTGCACGTTAGTGCCAGGCCCCTTCCGTGTGTGTTTTAAACTTTGTGGAGGATGCATTGGCACACATTTGCTGTCTGTACAATGTTGAATGATAATTTGATCATGAAATCTCATCTGAATTACTGTTGTTGCCAGTCTGTTGCTGGCGCCAATCCCCAACTTCTTCGCCCAAATCTACCTAAATCTTGATCTAGGGCACAAATAGGTAGGTAGGCGCAAGCAAGCTAAGGAATGAAAACCAAGTTTGATATGTGAAGTGCATCGTCTCAAAGTAGCCTACATTCATCTTAGATAAGCCTGGGCAGCACTATTTATTCAGCTAGTTTTAGCCTGACTTATGTCAGATATACCTAATAAATATGCCCTAAGTGCTTCCCACCTGTTTAAAATTTTTGGGGCTCACATCACATAAACATTTCGAACTTGTCTTGTCGCTCTTGCGTGTTTTGATAATTGTGCCCGCTATGTTTATTTCTTTCCTCATTTAGTCTTTTTTGTAGCTTTTAGGCGTACTTAATACTAAATTCAAAGAAATAGGGACCGCTAAATCGAGAGACTCAAACTTTAAATATTATTTAACCTGAAAAATGGACGAAGTACTTGATAACCTATCTGCGTTATCTTTAATGCCTTAAATATGCCCACAATCGTATATTTCTCGAAAAATTGACTGTCATTTCGGGCATCTAGGCGGCAACTTTCTGGCAACTACTAACAATCGGCACCATTGGGCTGCATGTTAAAATCTGGCAACTGTGACGCGGTTTCCGGGTTTTTGCGCGGGGTCCTGTTTTAGTAGAAATTGAACACAGTACCAATATTGTATCACTGATGGTACGCTGTGCAATTGAAGAAAGAGTTGCTAATTAAAATAATCGCTACGCTCCTTCTGTTTTGAAATATGTGATTTGATTTTGAACCATACGTCACGATCGCTATTTTGTCACGTTTGCCTATTTTGTAAATGTGTCACAAACTCCGGCCGTTGTTCTTGGTAGAAAATCTGGTGTAAACAAACCCACGAAGGTCAGTGACAGATAGCAGATAAATTTCTCACAATTGCCAAAAGATAAGTAGAATACAAGTTAGCTGGATTTTTTAGGACCTATTGCAGCATCTAACGCATAAATATGATAAGCTAGGTAACGATAACATCAGGTAAGGGGAAACATGGATCAGTAGTAGAGCTCAAATATGCACAGCATTTTAGAAGCCACCCAGTACCGTCCGTTTATGTATGCCCCCTTCCCATGCCGTCCCGTGAAGCTCATTTAAAATTTCCGTTGTGTCTATTCCATCTCTTCGCTTTATCAGATAAAATCACCCCGTTCCGTCCATCTCGCATAAAACCAGGAAAATATCATCCGTTTCCGTTCCATTCGGCTTCTTTTCATGGTTCCGATCCAACGCAGACCTCTCGTTAGCAGTGGTAGAGTGTTCGGTTTTGATTTGGGGCATCAACTCCAGTAAACCAATGTTTTCCAGTTATTTACCCATCACCGCCTGAAGGTACGATCGAAGCCCCCTCCCCCTCGGTTTTTTCGGTTTATCCATGATTCTGAGCCTATTCAAATCAGACATGCATCACTTTACAAACCTATAGGATGGTCAATTTAATAAACTATGGCCAAAAATTAACATCAGAGCAGGTCAGGTCAACGAGTTTTAACGTCATTTCTAAACCCATGCAAGGCCATTCAGTTCTTCTAAAATGAAGCTGACAAAACCAGAGTGAAATTTGGCTAATGGAAGAGCTATATTAAGTTTCTAAACACCATCCAAAGCTCTTGAAATGAAAAATATGCAAAATATTATCCATTTTCAGGTCAGGTCAATATGAAGGTCACCAAAGGTAATAGCAAGTAACGGTTTTTAAATTGCTTGTGTCTATATCCTTTGAAAGAAAAAGATACAATCTTAATTGGCACCGTAGTAATGACTATAACCCAAGGATTTGAGTGATATGCAACATGACCTGGAAAGGTCATTATTTGACTTTGGCCGAAGGCTAAGGTCATAATTTGAGTTTAAAACCGTATATCATTTGAATCTTTGGATCAAAAAAAGCACATTGATGTCTTGTTCTTGTTCTAGGTCTCATGGCTCTCGAGTTATAAGGGATTTTCTAAAAGGGGTCTACATTTGGCCAATTTCGGCCCACTGTGACGTCATGATTCAACGGCTATTGCTCAAACTCTGCTTCAGTAAAGAAGACAAGGAGGGCCTTCCCGCAGTTTCATTTTTTTCTGTATCGCTTCTAGGTACAGTATGAAAAGAGCCCAGGCGTCCCGGGTTAACATATGGTCAACGTTGAAGTTTCCCGTAGAGAAAATCTTGTTGTTGATTTGTTATTTGTTGTGGAGACTTCTTGAAAGTGCAGATGTGTTAGGATTCTACGCCAGCTTACAATGATTAAACCTACCTATTACTTACAGGTGATCCCGACCTTCTTCTCCGTCTTGGTTCAGCATGGAGGTGGAGTCAACTACCACTACAATTAGAACAGAAACACACACCGTGAGTTGTGGTTTTAGGAGAAAATAAGCCATATATAGTACATGATTAGGTTGATAATGAAGTCATTTGTGTATTTGCCAATAATAAAGCCAATCGGAAAAATAGAAAAGGCGAAAAGAGAGATAGGAGGAATGAGGTGAGAATGCGAGATCTGTTCGTTGTTCCTATGATATCTAATTTGAGGTGCTCATTGCTCGAGTGGGATCGCGAAACATATCCCGATCTGATTTATAGCCTAAAAAGCGTCAGAATAGCTCTTCAGTAAAGCTTGTCTCTGTGTTCAGTTCAAAGAAGAAAAATGAGAAAATACTGTCAAGGTCTAGATTTTCCCCTAAATTTGATATCAATTTACGTCTGAATCATACGACTCAGCTCATTACAAGCTTAGAAATATTTAAGTATCCCCAATTGAGTGTGGCATCTATCATGCTTACATTATACCAAAGTGCTGACAAAATGAGTTTCCAAACGCTTATGCTGTTTGGTAAAATATGTGTATGGTATTTTATAACACATTTAATCGATGGAAGTTCCTTGATGTGCACAGATAAGCCATGGGGAGGAGAAAAAGAAGAAAAGCAGGCATGAAGGAAAGGAAAGAAAGAAGCTGAGAAGGAAAAAGAAAACGGACCCCGGAAAGGAGAATGGAGCTCCAGTGAGTAGCATATGCTCGTTGTGTTGCACTGTTGCAAGAAAATCCGATTCCGTTCTTGTAAACGCAATTGTAGTTCACAGGACGCATAGTAGCCACATCTATGTTCTATGCTCTATCCATGTTCCCCAGTTCTATGAACAATTTTCCCGGCAAGTTAAAGCGAATAACACAATACAATATTTTGTCCTCTTTTTCAAACTATGTCTGCTTCTGAGCTCAGGTTATGCTAACGTTGTTTTTCCTCTCTTTTTAGGACTCGACTGCGGGAGGAGGCGGTCGTATTCATGTGCGCTCATTAGACAGCGCAAAGGCCATCAAGAAGTTCAGCAAGGTAAGCGGCAGCCACACGGTACACACTTTATGGCATGTATGAACATATCAGAAAGTGCCTGCAGAGTAGAAATGTCTGCAGCATGTTGCATACTGGGCGAGCATCTCGTTTCCTTTTTGTAGGTTATTTTCCCGTGTTTCTTTGCAACATCAGTTTTTTGGAAGCCAGAAAAAACGTTGTAACGCCATGCATACTTCAATGGTGCTTGTTGACGGCATCTTTTTTCTTAATCATGTAAAAGGTATAACAAAGAAACACTTTTAATCTGAACCAGGGAAGCCGTGAAACATGTTAGCCGTATTGTGCGTCTTATCGCAACCCATCTATTCCTGGTAAAATATGATAACCTTGAATCGTTGTGAGCTTGGTGGAATCAAAGTCACCCTAACGTAAAAAAAGAAAAAATGGAGCCATCATCTTGCTTGAATTCAAATATCAGCTCATCAATATTAGAATACGCCAAGACATCCAAAAGCTGTTTTAAGCCACCTGGAATATTTCACAGACAATTCAGGTCTACTAATGATTGATTATTGGGTTTTAGGGGCGCGCCAACCTGCGAGGTCATATAGCGTCCATAACACTTCTCTGCAGTCAAAGCTTATAATTTTGTCTGTGTTTAGGGGAAAGTAAAGTCTCGCCTAAACCGAAATAATATTTACATTAATAATAATTGTTGGGGTTTAACGACGCACCAACTGCCAGGGTCATACGGCGTCGCCAACTCTCACCCTGTTGGAAGGGGTTTTGGGGATCAGATCGACTTATTCAGAGGCTCCGCCGGGACTTGAACCCGGGACCGGTGGCTTAGAAGACAAGGGTGCTATCCACTAAGCCACCTCATCCCCAATATTTACATTAAAGAGTGATTCTTTCACATCGTAGTTATGATTCTCACTGCACGGATACGTGATCACAGATTCAAACAGGTTTACCGCGCCGGCAGGCGCCCGGCGCGGGGCGCCGGGGCATCACTTCCGGCGCCCACCCCTCACCAACGGACCCAGGGGCCCGGGGGCACGGGGGGCAGCCTAGACGCCGGACCTAAGCCCGACGTCTAACGGAGGCACTCCCCGTCGCTCCGAGACCCGAAAGGCCCCAGAGCGAAAGGGAGGACCCGCCAAATCGGCACCAGGCGCCTATCAGCGCGGTTGTCTACCATAACACACGCTTTTAACCAGGATCAAATATTATCGTAAAGTCAATGTCTCTAAGATAGGACAGCACCCGTTCAACCATACTGGAGTCACGGCCGATCAATTCTAAAAGTGTGGACTCCTGCCGGTGCACGCCAAAATGCAAAGACCTGTGTCTAGCATATTCCGGGCACGAGACTAGCACGTGTCGGACCGACAGGAGCGCCGCACATCGCTGACATTGTGGTCAAGGTTCGCTGCAGTTCAGGTCTACTAGTAGACTATATATATATATATATATATATATATATATATATATATATATATCAGGGCGAGTTCACTTCATTTGACTCGTGTCGCCGCCGACAGCTGCCCGCTGGAGAAGAGTCCAGTAAAAACTGCAGAGCCTGTGGCAAGGAGGTGTTCCAGATGGAAAGGATTAAGGCTGAGAAGGCCGTTTTCCACAAGAACTGCTTCCGCTGCGTCGAGTGCGACAAACAGCTGACGTGAGTAGTGCTGATGAGGGGAAGGTTCTCTGTTGGCACCAAATCTGTGTAACCACCCCTTCATACCCAGCATGGTAATATCTAAAGGGAAATTCTGTTCTGTTAATGGAGACTTTGCCACGTCGGAGAACTTGTGCTATTTGTAAGTTATTTGCTTACTGAAAGGGCAGTCACCGAAACCAGGCTTTCAATTTTTATTAGGTTTTCATCCTGTTGCTTATTCAAATAATGTGATTGGACCAAACAGGTTCCATAGCGCTTTCCACAAACGATATAATAACATCTCACACAATGGCATGACAGATATTATATCTTGGCGCGAGTGTTTACATTGCAAAGATAACAAACGGTAGAAAATACTGATGCTCTTTTAATTTCATTCAATATTGAATGGCGGGTATAACCTGCAAAGCCCAGTTGAATGTTTCCATAGGCGCAAAATTCATATTATGGAGGACTGAGCTTTCTGTTTTTCTACACACCAAAAATAATAGCTCTAAATCACCTGCAGCCCCCATGCACCGAAAATTATGTGTTAATTGTTCCAATGTTTGTTTTTCCGCAGACTAGACACGTACGCGAGTCATGAACGACAGCTCTACTGCAAGCCACATCACAAATTGCTCCTAAAACCCAAGCCGGTCGCGAACACTGAGGAAAGAGGTAAGCAACTTAGTGCAGAAAACAATAATTAACTCGTCTAATCACGAATAGGGTCAGAACGATTCCAAATTCTCCAAAATACTGCTTAAGTATCTCAAAATAGTTTCGGAGAATTCGACACTTTTACATTGTTGTAAGATTGTCACTGTGTGCTTAAGCTTATGACATATGAGTAAGTTCACCTAATATCATCCACTCCATACAAAATGTATAGAGCCATTGAACACATCAGGAGCCAATAACGTACAGGATAACTCTTCTAAACGCGTTCTGCGTTTCAGTTCCCCGAGCGCGGCGACATGAGATGATCATCCGGGAGTCTCAGCCGGAGGAATTGCCCCCCGACGTCGTCCGATGTAAGCTACTGCACACGTCTCTCTCTCTCTCTCTCTCTCTCTCTCTCTCTCTCTCTCTCTCTCTCTCTCTCTCTCTCGTCTTTTTGTCACCTTTTTTCTTCATGTTCCCATTTCTTTTGTCTACTTGCTCTCCCCAAAGCCTTCATTCCATTTATATTGTTCCACATCTATCTTGACGCATGTCCTATGATGCATTGGACACGCGCATTGACGGGTCGGGTACCCACCCTCCCTCTCAGGTTTTTCGGAAAGAGCATAAAAACGGTGAAGCGGGGCGCCACCGTACTTTCCAAACATTTTCTCTGATCCTTTTTACATTTTGCGAAAATTTAAAGGTTAAGTCATCACAGGTCAGGTAACCAGCACAGATCAAGTGACCAAACCTCAAACAAAATTTAAGATAGCGGAAGCCGGAACAGGGTGAAATTATCCGATTGAAACTCATATCACAGAATGGGCCCACCGAGTTCTCTAAAATATGTTCTGGTATTTTTCATATCGATGGCGTAGGTCAGGTACGAGCCATGACCTCTCCATTGGAAATACATGGGAAAAATTATTTTAACCTAATAACTTAATAACGGATAGCGATAGAGCATTTATTTTAGCTGCATTAGATTTGCTTTGTCTTTGCAGTTCTAATGATATGATAATTTGACCTTGACCTGACCTCAGGTCAGGTCAAATCCTTGATTTGACTAGCAAGATTATATTATATATAATTCAGTTTGGTTTGCTGCAAGAAGTCATGTGTTTTAAGTTGTTTTGTCCTATCTTTACTTGTTCAGATGTAATGACCGAAAACCTTCATTTGCTTGTTATCCCTAGGACGGCATGTTTTGACCTCTAATGACCTTAAATGTGACTTGACAAAAAAGGGTTCAAATATTTTCGATGGAGAAGCGTTTGCCGTTTTTCGCTACCTAGCGTGGTTCTTGAGATCTTAGGGGGCGGGTATCCGCCCCCAGTCAAAGCGAAGGTGGCTCAGACCCCCGTCAATGCGCGTGTTAAGCCATGAACCTATAAGATACTCTCCCCTCAGTATTTAAGACGAGTATTGACATGAAGCATCTAGATTAACACGCGCAGTGAAGGAGAATCCTTACGTGTCTTTGCCTATTTTTCCGAGGTGACCCGAGAAGGTCACCTCGGAAAAAAGGTTCGTGCCGAAAAACGTTATGTGGCCATATTCAAAAGATTTTATGACCATGTTGATTAGTGGAAGAGTTATTGAAAATTTTTGATAACTTTTTGGGCTTATATACTCTTGAATTTAGTCTTACATTTTGAGATCAACGCAATCGTGCAGTCGCACCAGTTTGCCTGCAATTTAGCGTTGACGTGAAAAGCGACGTATAAACGGGCTATATGTTGAGGTCACCCCACATGAAGGTTAAGGTCAAGGCCAAAGGTCAAGGTCAAAGGTCAGAGCTCAAGGTCATTGACCAACCTATTCTGGTTAAATGACATTTTTGAAAGTGATGTATGCTATGCCATGACTTCGTTATTAACCCTCGACCCGTTGGGGGTGTTTGAACATCCCCTCGGGTTTTTCCGACGGCACGAAAAACGGCGGCGCGAAGCGCCGTTTTGCTTGGCATACCTTATCCTTGATCAATTTTGCAGCTTTCCTCAAAATCTTATGTTTGGGACATCTCAGATCAGGTCAGCAGTGCAGGTCAAGTGCCCTAAAAATTTTTAAGGTGGCATAAGGAAAAAATGGGAGAACCTATCGGATTGAAACTTATAATACATAATGGCCCCACCGAGTTCTACAAAATATGTTCCGGGATTTTTCATATCGATGACCTAAGGTCAAGTACGGATCATGACCTCTCCATCAAAAATACATGGGAAAAACAGAAATTGGGCTGCATTTGTGCAAATAAAGCTAATGATACCTTCTTATTCTTCAAATCGAAGTATCTTGGGCCTCTTTCTAGGTTGATGTTGCAATTTTTACCAGTGATATCTGAGAGGTCATCTGGAGCTACTTGAGCAGTTTTCAGACTTAGTTCAATAACTTTGCATGGGATGATGATAAAGTTTTTTATTTTTATACCATTGCCTTTGGATTTCTATTTTGATTCGATTGATATGCTTATTGACTATGCTAGGTCAAAAAGTGACCTTGACCTGAATTTTATGTTTGGACCTAGTATGGTCATATTATACATCATTTGATTTGCCATGACGAGAGAAAACGAATGGTGCCTACAAAATAATTCTAACTCAACTCAGATCCTAGAGCCCAAAAATTTAGCTAAAAATGCCAACTTATTTGACCTGCCATGATCTCAATATTGACCTGAGCCCAAAAGTGACTAGGATAGTTTCTTCATGAATTTGTATGAGCTATCCACCAGCTTTCGTGTTTTTTCGCTATCCCTCATAATGGGCGAGTTAAAGAGGAGAGGGTGTTCAAACACCCTCACCTGGGTGAAGGTGGCTCAGAGGCACACCGGGGCGCGGGTTAAGGAACCTAATATCAAGGTTAACCCTCGCCCCACCGGGGGCCATCGATGCCCCCCTAAGGTTTTTTCCGGGATAGCAGAAAAACGACGAGGCGCAGCACCATGGTTGAGGGCTCTACCTTTCACTGCATCATTTCCCATCATACCTGAAATTTTTTAACCCGGGTCATCCAAGGTCAGGTCACCAGACGATGTCAACCAAGGTCACCTCACTTCAACTTTAGAGCTCTGTAAGAGCTACATTTCAAAGTCGATCGATTTGAAACTTCCTACACTTCATGAACTCTCTAGGGTCTACAAGGTGTATATCCGGGATTTTTCGATTTCGTGCCCTGAGGTCAGGTCACGAGGCGACCTCTCCCATTGGAAAAGCATGGAGAAAAGCTGTTTCATGATATAAAAGCCACAAAAATAATTGCAAATACTCAGACTGCTCAGAACAGCGTTTTTGGACACCCTTTCACGGATCCCAGGGGTCATATTTGCCCTTTGACTTTTCCAAGGTCATCCAAGGTCACCAGAGGTCAAAAACAGTATTTTGACAATAACTGTTGACCTAATTAAGTTAGAGCGGTGAAATAAACACCATCGTGTTTGTCTTGTCACTGGCTTTCATTTGATATACGGCAAGGTCACTTTCTGACCTTTCGTGACCTCAGGTCATATTAGGTCACGAGGTGACCTCTGGAGGTCAAACCACTGGCGGGAGATCTTTACGTTCCACATAGCGGGAAAAGGAATGGCAATTTCCTATCAAATGTACTTTACCAAACCTCAATAGCTCTAATGACATAAGAGTTATGCCCAGTTTGCTTAATCATTGCATATTTGAGTGAAAATAGCCGAATTACCTATTGCCCTGAGGTCAAACCATTGACCTGAGCACTAAAACATGTTAAGTAATTTCTTACTAAATTAACGCGAGCTTTCTAGTGCACTTTGCAGATTTGCGCTAGCGCCCATATTTTCGGAGTTAGAGGGGGCCATCGATGGCCCCCGATGGGGCGAAGGTGGCACCGGACCCCCGGCGGGGCGCGGGTAAGGTCACAGATCAATTTCGAAGCTTTTTTGAGCTTCCTCTCATTTCCTTCCCAAAAGCTGCTATAGTATCAGTTATATTGTACATTATTGGGAATATGTCATATTGTTACATCATAGGTCAGTGACCTCGAATGAACTTGACCTAAAAATTTTACAAATATTGTATGGGACCTTCGCTTTATGACCTTACCCCGCATTTCGTATATTCCCGTTTTTCCGCACAATTATGGCATTTCCCGATAGATCTCCAGCACAGACCAGATTTGACCTTTACGACCTCGTTTGACCTTGAAATATTGACCTAGGTTAACCCTCGCCCCACCGGGGGGCCATCAATGGCCCCCTAAGATTTTTCCGGGATAGCAGGAAAACAAAGAGGCGCAGCACCGCGTTTGAGGGCTCTACCTCTCACTGCATCATTTTGCCACCATCCCTAAAATTTTTTACCCCGAGTAACCCAAGGTCAGGTCACCAGACGAGGTCAACCAAGGTCACCTCACTTCAACTTTAGAGCTCTGTAAGAGCTACATTTCGAAGTCAATCGGTTTGAAACTTCCTACACTTTATGGCCCCTCCAGGGTCTACAAGGTGTATATCCGGGATTTTTCGATTTCGTGCCCTGAGGTCAGGTCACGAGGTGACCTCTCCCATTGAAAAAGCATGGGGAAAAGCTATCTTATGATCTAAAAGTCACAAAAGCGATTGAAAAGGCTCAGCTTGATCAGAAAAACATTCTTAGACACCCTTCCACGGATCCCAGGGGCCATATTTGCCGTTTGACTTCTCCAAGGTCATCCAAGGTCACCAGGGGTCAAAAACAGTATTTTGGCAATAACTTTTGACCTGTATAAGCTAGAGCGCTGAAACAAACACCATTGTGTTTGTCTCATCATTGGTTTTTATTTGATATACGGCAAGGTCACTTTCTGACCTTTCGTGACCTCAGGTCATCTTAGGTCACGAGGTGACCTATGGAGGTCAAACCACTGGCGGGAGGTCTTTAAATTTCACATAGTGGAAAAAGTACTGACAATTTCCTATCAAATGTACTTTACCAGACCTCAATAGCTCTAATGAAATAAGAGTTATGCCCAGTTTGCTTAAGCATTTCATATTTGAGTGAAAATAGCCGATCTTGACCTAATTTGACCTCTGGAGGTCAAACCATTGACCTGAGCACTAAAACATGTGACGTAATTTCTTACTGAATTCACGCGAGCTTTCTATTGCACTTGGCAAATTTGCGCTAACGCCCATGTTTTCGGAGTTAGAGGGGGGCCATCGATGCCCCCCGGTGGGGCGAAGGTGGCGCTGGACACCCGGTGGGGCGCGGGTTAATGAAACCTACTCATAATGTAGATCACTATCTTCCCCACACAAGGCCAAGCGGGCCCTTTTCTAACCCTCGCGGTTTTAGATCTCAGGGGGGCACTTTAGTACTCCCCTCCACTACCAGTTGACGCCGGACCCTTCTCCACGTCGCGTATTAATGTAAACACATGTGAACGTGCGCGCCATATGTTACAACCTTATGCGTTTCTCCGGGGAATTTTTATGAACTTGAGCCACGTGGGGCAGTGCTCTTAGACTTCCTCCCCCAACCGAGATCTGCACAACATGTATGGATTCGCACTGACTTCACAATGCATTGGGAGCAAGCCAAGATAAAACCAGCACGTCCAACATAAACAGCTGATTCACCAGCATTTGCCAAGACCAAGACATAACCAACTGCTTTGAAATAGTGATAGCTCTAACAGTTGTTAATGGCAGAGATTATTCCGCGCTCTCTGAGCGTTTAACTTACCGCAGTTCAACACGCGCATTGAAGGGGGCAGGTACCCGTCCCCCCGTTTTGTTTAGATAGAATAAAAACAGCAACGTGTAGCGCCGCTGTACTTGTTATACCTTTTTCTGATCATTTTTACAACTTTATGCAAAATTGTAAGGTTGGGTCATTTCAGGTCAGGTCACCAGTGCGGTTCAGGTCAGGTATCCAGTGCACCAGTGCAGTTGCAAAATTGACCCGACTGCAAAAATTTTAAGATAGCATAAGTCAGAACTGGGTGAACATATGCGATTGAAACTCATATCACACAATGAACCCACCGAGTTCTACAAAATATATTCTGGTTTTTATATGAACGACCTATGGCCAGGTATAGCGGTTAGAAATAGGTGGGGAAAATTATTCAAACTTAATAACTTGGAAATGGATGGTTTTACAACGCTTATTTTAACGGCATTATGTTTGCTTTATCCTTGCACCTCTAATGATATGCATTTTGACCTAATTTGACCTTGGTCTGACCTCAGGTCATGCCAAATCCTATATTGGACCTGATTTGACCTAGCAAGGCCATATTATACATTATTCGATTCAACTTGCTGCAAGGATTCCTATAATCTAGATTGCTTTGCTGTTCGGATGTAATGACTGGAAATCTTCAACTACATTTTACCCCTATGGTGGCATGCCTTGACCTTTAGTGCCCTTAAATGTGACCTGAAAAATTAGTAAAAATCATTTTAATAGAAATGTGAATGGACTTTCCAACTCCGTTTATCGTTTTCCGCTATTGAGCGTGGTTCTCGAGATCTTAGGGGGCGGGTACCTGCCCCCCCTCCTCCCGTCAATGTAAAGGTGACTCAGACCTCCGTCAATGCGCCTGTAAACACCCACACTATAGAGGGGTCTTAAAAGGCGTAGAAGGAGGGGTCTGGAGAGGCGTGGAGAAACACCAGTTGGGGGATGGGTAGGGGCCATAGTGATCTACATCTCACCAACTTTTTATTGACCTAGCTAGATATCTTTAAGATCAAACAAAGTCATAAAGGTCAAATCTTCGCCGTGATGGGGACCTGTTGGAAAATGCCATGATAATTGATTATGTGGAAAAATACGGGAATTAACTAAGGTCGAACCAGGTTCATAGAGGGAAGGTCGCAAAGTATCATTGGTACAAGTTTGGGGCCAAGGTAATTCAAGGTCATTGACCTATGAGGTCACAATATGGTATACTACCTGTCATGTACACTACAAATAGCACTATAGAAATTGTTTGGCGGAAATTGAGGATTTACCTTACCCATGACCTTTTACCTTGGCCTTTGATCTTGACCTTGACCTTGAGGTACCTCAACTTTAATGTCATAGCATAATATACGTCAGACCGGGTAACGCCATTTGACCGGAAGTAGAGGGGTCAATGACTTTTGACCTTGATTTTGTCCTTCATGTGAGGTGACGTTGACATATCATCTCGGTTATATTGCGTTATGATGTCACCACTCTGTCTCTAATGCAATCGATATAGTCCGACCGCGCGATTGTTGCAATCTGAAATGCAGACCTGATTTTGAAAGTTTATAAGTCAAAACGTTTTCGGCTGATTTTCAAAATGTATTTAACAACAGAAGCACCATTAAATTTTCCCAAATTTGCTTAACTATCATTTTTTCGGCTACGAGCGGTTCTCCGGCCACCTTGGAAAAACAGATGGGGACCTCCGAGGCCCCTTCCAGTGCGCGTGTTAAAGTACTAAAAAATGAAATAGCGACCCAACAGAACTGCAGTAGGAACTTGCTTAACCCTCGCCCCGGTGGCGGGTACGAGCCACCTTCGCCCTGGTGGGGGGCTAAAAAAGACCCCCCACGATCTCAAAAAAAACTAAGAGAGCTAGAAAAAAGCGCAAAACGGCAATCGAAAGCTCTTCAAATATGGTATCGAAAATACTTCAGTCATTTTTCTTGTCAGGTCAATATCAAGGTCACCAGAGGTCAAAATAGGCCAAAATCGCTAATATGAGTTGCATTAAGAAAACCTCATATATCTCAGAAACTATGATAGCTAGAAACATTTTTCCAACACCATTCGAAAGCTCTTGAGCTGCTCTTTCATTAGAGTGACATTCATTTTCGTGTCAGGTCAAAGCCTAGGGAGCTACAGGTCACTGAATATCGGACATATTCTTTGGAATGTCCATAGCCACCAGTGCAAAAGGGCGTTTCCTTTTTCGCTAATAACTTCCAAACCAAACAAGATATAGCCACAGTTGATGCACCATTGCAATCGTCTCGTCAATACGAATCGAATGATACAATATAATACTACTATCCCAGGTCAAATTTAAGAATTTGACCTGACCCAGGTCAACGGGCTGACTCAACTTGACCTGGTATAGTCATGATGTATATCATTTCACTTGCAGTTACTATGCAAACACTTTGGTGACAAAATAAAAGTTCTATCTTAGTGTATTCCAAATTTATAGAGTAAAACACAAAAAATGCTTATTTGACCTAAGGTGACCTCTTAAAGGTCACAAGTCAAAATGTTTGTGTATGTGTCACAAGTCAAAATGAGTTTCAACTTGATCAATTAACCCTTCTTTTAGTTATGCGGCCCTAAACATTTTTTAGGTGAGGTCACTTCACCTGGCCTGGTGACCTGACCTGATATGACCTTGAGCAAAAATTTTCAGGAAAGATGTAAAAATGATGGAGAAACAGCTAGACTAAGTTTGGAGGCACTGCGCGCCGCCGTTTTTTGGTCACTTCGGAAAAACCCGAGTGGGGTCTAAAAAGACTCCCTACCCGGGCAAAGGTTAACAGGCTCATTAAAATAAAAATGGTTTCTTTTTTAATCAAACAAACGCTAAGTACTTCTCAGAGGTAGACGCTGGCTACGTAATCATCAAAATATATATCCTGACTTAAACAATCTAAGGAAATTTACGTCAGGACTAGAAATAAGGACCTGCTTTCATAAAAGGACATCAAATTAAAAGAGGTATCACAATAAGCAAAAGAATGGTATCAAGATTATCGTGGGCTACTCAAAAGAATTTCCACTTGATTTTGTTTTTTCTGTGTTCTCGGTCAAGGAGACTAAAAAGACGTATGTCTGTCTAGCAACGGTAACATACACCGGACTACGATAGGCAGTTACGCTCAATGACTTCCATCCTTCCTCCGGGGCTTCTGACGCGTCACTAGTCAAAGTGATTGAGGAGCACCATCGTGTACCGGGTCTGGTTCACTTTTGCCCAGTTCCGGTGCAAAGCTCTGAGATTCCTCACATGCGCAACTACAACAAAAGGTAAAAATGATGACCTTTTCGAACCACTTCCAATCCAAATGAGACACACACTCAGCAAGCGAAGCTGCTATACAAGAGAGAAAACAAGATACGCAAAGAAGGGGATGAGACTTGCTGTCTTCATGGTTGAACAGGAGACGAAACGAGTATGCCACACACCTCTGCTATGGTGCAGAAGTATGCAGCTGGGAGCAGAAGGACCGCCGAGGGGTGAGGTGTGTATTATTGGCTCTGCGGGCCCGCGCGCTGCCGCCGGAGGCTCGCTGTGGGCGGGGCGGAGGGAAGGTGAGGAGATGAGGTGCAGGTCCCTTCAGCCGCCGTCGACGGCACGCGCTGACGAGGCCGGCAGTGCACCCGGAAGTGAAGAGGAAGACATACAGGGGAACAGTGTGGAGCGCAGCGGTCGAATGTGATTCGGTGGCTAGTCACGTGAAAGGTGCTCAGTTAATTCTGCTTATTAGAAACGGGTTTTGGAGATTTCATTGCACGCCTTGGTGCAGAGATTCATTGCCTGGATCAAAGTTCCAGGCTCTCCATTAAAATACTAGTGCCAGACAGGATTCAAAATGTAAGCAATGCACCATATCAGTCAGTTTGACCCAACGGCTAAGCTCCCAAACAATTCAGCTTTTGAAAATTCAGCTTTTGCCTGCTACTGAAAATCCAGTTGGCCGAACAGCTCTTCATCTGCTGACACCAAGAGTCTACCATGCCGGGGCTGAGGGGACCAGGCATTGACCGCAGCTGGTATAGGGAAATGCATGGTTTCCCGGCCCGGAGACCGAGCTTGGACCACTTCATGCTGAAAAATACCGTTACAGGTAGGTGATCAGCATGCTTTTTCAGCCCCTCAGTGTTTCTGACGTTTTCAGTTCCTTCAGAAACATGCAAATGCAAATGCAACATGCAAATGTTTTGCTGCCTCATCTCAGCATTCTGAGCAGATGTTTGCTATAATTGGTGGGTGTCAGAGGGGTCAAATTCAAGTGGCACTCCTTGGAACTATTATAAGTGAGACGTTGAGAAGTGGTGGCTCATGTGAATTTTCGGCTGTTGGCACCGATCAGGGCAGATCTCGGGACAGCTCTGGCGTCATGCCGTGCCAAATGCTCATCTGCGTTATCATTCGGGCACAAGGCTGAAGAAAGTACAGTGAGGAAATTTCCTAAATTAGATATACTCGCTCCATCTATTTTCCGTTCATTTCTTCTTTTTATCTCTCACCTTTCTGCATCTTTGACGAAACGGAAGTACAAGCCGTGGCTTCGCCGCCGCTTCTGAGAGGAGAGCTCGGGCGGAGTCGGGCTCCCTGTGCCGGCTGCACCCACCTGGATAAACACCGGCACCACAAGCACCGCCTCCGGTCTGCCCCCCGACCGCGGGGCTCCGAGCAGCAGGCTTCGTCGGGATCCAGAAACACCAGCTGCTTCGCCACAGTCATGATTGATGGAACGAACTCATCTTCACCCAGGATGAAAACTTATTTCGAGACTAAGGCGTTTGAAATTTGGAAAATCTAACACAATCATTCTACTAGAGAAAACTTTAGAAATAATTATGATAACATTTATTTTTTATTCATGGCACATTTTTTGAGAATATGTGCCATTATAGGTTCAGAATTGACTAGCATTGATGAAAGAGTTGGTGCCTCCTGGCTTAAAGTCCTGAAAACCTCATTACTAACGAACTAGTACATCAAGCCTGGTATTCTGAGAGAGCGAATCATCGTGCCTTGTAAGCAAAAATCAATCTCCTGATGTTTTTGTGAAGAAAAACAGTTCTCTCAATATCAATCTATTTTTGGGTAGTGGAGGTCCCGTAGCAGGCGGAGAGATTATGGAAAAGTATATATTCCGCAGCACGCTCCTGAATGGGCTAAGCCATGCAACTCCTGGGTGATATTGTGTAAAGTTGTATAATGAGGCGATAGCCTTGAGAAGCATATGCCCGTTGCACACGCAGAAGCTTTGTGCTTACCTCATTTATTGCTCCGATTTATTCTCCTTTTTCCCCAGCATCTACAAATGGAGAGTGACAAAGTTGCGGTAATTCTGCAGTTTCCCAAGCAGCATTGCTGCGAGGCTCTATTCCTTACTCTACGGTGACATTGCCGAACATTCTGTAAATCCTTAGAGGATATGTCTCTCTCAGAAAACAAGAGAACGACTGACAGAGAGGGAGAAAGAGAGAGGGAGAGAGAGATGGAGAGTGAGCGGGGGTTATGTAGTTTAAGGAAAGTGATGAAAAGAATCAAGCAACATGTCCAAGCAGACCCTGGTCCCAGCGGGTCTCAGATTCACCTTCACCCGATGGACGTGGTTTGAAACACGCTCGATCTCGGCTCTTATCACCGGGGCGCTACTGCCAAATCTTTCAAACTGCTAGCACCACTTCCGCTACCTTGGCTAGTTCAGCCCGCTACCGCTTATTTTTATTATAAAGCGTTGCTACAGCGCTGCCCAATAAATGGCTTCTTATTACTCTTTTTTGAACACTTTTGTGGAAAGGTTCTGCATTATGGTATAGTATAACTACCAGTTTTGATATAACTAACCAGTAAGATATGCAAACAAAACCCCATCACCAAACCATTTATGCAATCTCCTGATGTTTTTTTTGGTGAATAAAAACAGTTCTCTCAATATCAATCTATTTTTGGGTAGTGGACGTCCCGTAGCAGGCGGAGGGATTATGGAAAAGTATATATTCCGCATCACGCTCCTGAATGGGCTAAGCCATGTAACTCCTGGGTGATATTGTGTTAAGTTGTATAATGAGGCGATAGCCTTGAGAAGCATATGCCCGTTGCACACGCAGAACCTTTAAAGTTATAATAAGACTGACTAAATTTAACACACTTAGTGCGTTGGGGCTGTGGATTTCTATCACTTTGGGGTCGCTGTCTGTAGATTTTAGTTTAAGTTTTGGTGACTGAGTAGGTAACTTGATATGTAGGCAACCATGGTATCTCATCAAACCTGACAATAATTTTGAAAAATGCATTAGATCTTGAAACTCCACCTTTGTAATCTGGAGTAGGTTCAAAGATGTGATTCGCGTTTACAGCTCAGCCAGAGCAGTCATGACCTGAATCCTTCTGATATGGTGGTTATGGAGATTGCTGTATGGTTGGCTCTCAACCATAAAAATTAACGCTCCTGAAGTTCTAAGCAACAGGGAAGACCATGCTTTTGCCCACCCCTACTTGTAGCTTGTGGGTAGTGTCACGGGCACCGGCTGGATATGTGAATGGGTTCAATGTCACGCGTGAAACTAGTTTCCTGGTCAAATTTTCACTGTTGTTTAACACGCGCCTTGACGCGGGCGGGTACCCGCCCCCCCTCGGGTTTTTCGGAGATAGCAGAAAAACGGCGGCGCTATGTGCCACCGTACTTGGCATACCTTTTCCCTCATCATTTTTACACTTTTTGTGAACATTTTAAGGTTAGGTCATCTCAGGTCAGGTCACCAGTACAGGTCAAGTGACCCGACCTAAAAAAAGTTCAAGATAGCATAATTCGGAGCAGGGTGAGCTTATCCGATTGAAACTCATATCATATAATGGCCCCACCGAGTTCTCTAAAAAATTCCGGTATTTTTGATATCGATGACCTAAGGTCAGGTACGAGGCATGACCTCTCCATGGGAAATACATGGGAAAAATGGTTTTTACAGTATAACTCAGTAACGAATGGTGATAGAGCATTTATTTTAGCTGCATTATACTCGCCTGGGCTTTGCGGCTCTAATGATATGAATTTTATATAATTTGACCCTGACCTGACCTCAGGTCAGGTCAAATCCTTGATTTGACCTAGCAAGGTCAAATTATGTATCATTCGATTCGGCTTGCTGAGAGGATTCATAAAGTTCAAGTCGTTTTGCTATATCTTTACTTGTTCAGATGTAATGGCCGAAAAAAACTGAATTTACATGTTATCCCCATGACGCCATGTTTTGACCTCTCGTGACCTTAAATGTGACCTGACAAAAAACAGTACAAATGTTTTCGATGGAAGAAGTGGATGGGCAGCCCAACGCCGTTTACCGTTTTTCGCTACCTACCGTGGTTCTCGAGATCTTAGGGGGGCGGGTACCCGCCCCCCGTCAATGCGAAGGTGGCTCAGACCCCCGTCAATGCGCGTGTTAAATCGGGGCAGCTAGCAAATATGTCTACAAGAACATAAATATCGCGTTATGGCTTTAGCTGAAATGTGCACTAAGACTTGTTCATCCCTCAGAAGCCGATTTGTAACGGCAGCGGTTTAACGGTAGCGTTTCTCTCGCCCAGCATCCAGCAAGTCTGACTACGGCCTGGCCGAGCTGCAAAACCTGAGCGTGAAGGACCGCTTCTCCAAGTTTGAGCGGGGCAGCGATGACGAGCAGGACCAGGCTCCGGCCAGTATCGAGGTCAAACGCTCCCAGAGCATCCTCAAGAAAATGAAAAAGTACGTATATCACTTGTCCAACGTACGAAGGCATATCGAAGGTTAGTATACGTAAAGCCTATCGAATCTTATCAAGGGGTATTTTCTTCTCTGTTTAGATGCCAATTACATAATGAAAATTATCATTTGTCAATGAGACGGCCTTAAAAGTTTGAAGATTTTACAGTGTATTTCGCAGAGCCTCGCTGATTCTCGTCCTCTAGCACTATAGGTATTACACAAACACTCAAAACCAGAGGCTTCACAAAAACATCAAAACCAGAGGCTTCACAAAAACATCAAAACCAGAGGCTTCACAAAATCAGTGTTTTATATAACTTCATTCTTCGGAGGAAAAAAATTTCTCAAAATAGATGATCGATTGATTACGTAGGCTTGAGGGTCAAAGGCGTCCCATAGATGGTCAAGCCTGAAATGATTTAACTCATTAATTATTAAGCTTATTTAATTTTCAAAATGTAAGGTGATCCGAACAAATAGAATTTCACCTTAAGTAATCACTTACCTGGCAGGTTTGTGACGGATCAACAAGCCCTGGATGGTGTGGAGCTTGAAGGTGATTCAGAGGAGGAATCGTCAGAAGAATCAGGTAGGGATGTGCACTGTACCAGTTGAGACGTTAAAAATAAAATTGTGTCGGATAAAATACTGCTATACGAAACACTTTACAGAAGCCTGGATTCGGGAAATATCCAAATGCATATATTTTGACGTTTTTAATCAACAAAAGTCGAGTATCTAAGCTGTGTCATCTTTAATAAAGAATGTATGATTTATTGAAGAAACTGAGGGAGAGTGAGAGAGTGAGGGAGAGCGAGAGAGACAGTCTGAGTAGAGTGATGCTCGCTATTCTTTTCCTTGCAGATGAAGAGGACGGTGTGGAGCGAGATCCAGACGTGGTCCGCTCAACCAAAAAGACTCAGAAGGCACGGCCTGACAGTCTGGCTAACATCGGTGACGTGAAGAGCAAGTTTGAACAAGAGGAAGGTCACGAAAGAAGGGAGAGAATGCGGTTAGAGAGGAAAGGGGAAATGGCGAAGCTGCGTGGAATGATCTGCGGGGTAAGATACTTACTTGGAAGGCAAAATCTAATAAGCGTGCCTCACATCCAAACAGTATTCAGCCACTTCCAATGCAAGGAGCAATGTTATTTGAAATATATGCTGTGCCGTAAACACTTTGTTTACTTCTGCTGGGATCTGGAATGATATTGAGCATCGCTGAAAAGACTGTCGAGAAACCCCAGTTCGGGCTAAGCATATTTAGGCAAGTGTGATGTACGAAATAAGGATCGTTGACGTCTTCAGCTAGATGTTTGTCCATAAGATGTTTGTCCAAAAGGGTAAAACCTTCAGAGTACTGCTACAGGTTTTCTTTTCCTACAGGCCCGGGATCGCAAGCAAGCATACCAAGAATCACTCGCGCAAGGGGCCGAGCTGAAGCGGCTGGTACCAGATCCAAAGGCTGAGATTCAGGTATGATCTTCGTTGGATCGTAGCTGACCTATACGATGTTTATGTTTGCCTCTGTATAGAGGTTGTTTACGATAAATGGTCGATAAATATTTTCAATCAATCTAAGATAGTCAGATATTCATGTCGAATAATACCCTTATTCAAGCGACCAATTACATTTATTGCATCAAGCCGTTTACGATAAACGCAAGAGTATATTTTGAAGAGCTTAACACATCCAGAATCATCTGTTGGCAGACTCTGAACATGAAGGCGTACGAGGAGGCTCTTCAGGAGGCGGAGTCGACTCGGCCGGAGCGGGCTGCAGACGTGACGCGAGACAAGGCCACAAGCCTGGCCTCCAAGTTTGAGCGGGGAGAGCTGACCCTCGGAGAGGAAGACGCTGAAACACGCCGCCGCAGGGAGGAGGACGAGGCACTGTTCAAGGAGGCCGGTAAGTCTCCGAAGTAGAAATTTCGGGCTTGGCTGCTGTTTTCGGCCTTTGTACCTAGCAGTTGGGGAATTTCACTTCCCTGGGTTCTTGATCACTATAAACTGTGCAGACCAGTTACGTTTTGAGATAACCCCAGCATGAAGAATTGTCAAATACATCAGTGGAACGTGATTAGATATTCTGTAATGAGATCATTTTTACAACCCCGTTTGTGATTATCATCACATTGCTCAATAACAAACAATTGGGCTTGGTTCATGGGTGTGGCAAGGAGAACCAAAGCCAGTGCTGAGCCCCATTCACTGGCGATAGCCCCGCTGTGGCAGGTACGGCTCGGGGCGCCCGGTCTCTCTTCAAGCAGCTGGACGCCGGAGAACTGAAAGAACAGAAAGAGGGAGGGGGCGTCGTAATGAGGTCGCCGTCCACCGCGAGCAAGATCGAGTTCAGGCGGGTAAGAGGTCCAGACTAGCAACAGAAACATGTTTGTGGGCCCTCCTTCGACACTGTTGCAAACAGATAACTCTCGGTAAAAAAGTATAAAATTTGAGTGCAACAACACTTAAATCATTCGCCAAACAAAGTTATGCGGCTTCCTAGAAGGTAGGCCACTCATAAAAAAGCCACGGACAAAAAAACTAGGTATGCGTCGAAAAGAGACGGAAAGTCATCAGGTTTTGCGGTGACCTTCGTAGTATGCAACAAACGCACCCAACACCTGACAGGACCTGGAATGTACGATACCTATATGGGACCTATCTCCGCAGTCCATATGCACCTCAAACGAGTAAGAAATGAATAATTTTTCGTAAAAGAAGCACTGTGATCGCCAATGCAATGGTTACTAAAATGCTTATAACAATTATATGATATGCTTTATATTTTCTTTTAGCTCTCGATTCGGTTCAAACGTTTTTGGGTACCATTTGGGCTGCCGGGCGCTAAATCAATGCCAAACTCAGACGTCTTGCGCACAGTACATGAGTATAGCTGACTTATACAATGTTCTCAGTGACGTCATGTGTATGCAACATTCTTTGTTCACCCCCAGAGCTTATACGAGGCAGAACCAACCGGCGATGTAGTGAAATCGTCGGCAAAGACGGCCCGAGATGACATTCACGTGGAGACGTCTGCCCTCTCCAGCAAGTTCAAGTTCTTTGAGACTTACAAGGAGCCTGAGTTAAAGAAGGAACGCTTCCGGTTCTCACCACCACGGGAGGGCACAGTCAAGGTCAGATCACATGTGCTTAATTCTATATTTTTATTCACTTACAATCTTCTCCATTTCTATAATCAGATTCACACTGTATGTCTAAGCAGGAAAACATATGTAGATGCAATCATCATATACATGGAGTTTACCCGACGAAAGCGTTCAACAGCTAAAACTCAGGTTAAATTATGTCATCCCTTTTTTCTGTCCTTGCTGCCAGATGAAGACCACATTGCTTAAGGTGCATAAGTGCATATGGGCTAAGGTGCGTTTTGAGAGCTTAAATGTTTCGGTTCTTACAAGAGGTTTTGGTAAAGCGTTCAAATATTGTATTGCCTGAAGTTTTTCTATCTTTAAATTGTGAGTATCTAATACGCCGCAAAAGTGAAACCACTGCGTTATTCCAACCAGATTATGGCCCGAGTCGCACAGGAAGATACATACACAGGAGCGGTGCCATTCACTGCAAACTTATCCCCTCGAACCCATCTAAAACACTGTTCAAGGCTTAAAAAGCAGCGTTTACAAGTTGTGGATGAGGACAGGGCGACTCCCCGGACCGAGAAATCGAGCGTGACCCGAACGTGGCCCGAGGCGACGACCCACGTGACCGAGGGCCCATCGAGCGGAGCAGCACGGCCAGCCAGCTGCTCAACAAGTTCAGGCAAATGGAACAGGGCCTCGAGGAGAAAGGTGGGTCTGGCCGTAGTGGGGTGAAAATGAAGTGAAACCTGTTGAACAGCAATGCAGTGCTAGTAAAATGTACAGGAAACGGAGACGGATCCTAACGAAATTTTCCGGGTCGGGTCAGCCTGGCCCGGGCCCTAAACAACTCAGTTATTTTAGAAAATAGGCCCAAACCCACTAAAAGTGGGAAACTTTGACCACTCTGGAGGTTGCCTGGATTTACGGCCTGCCCCCCCTCTCCCGCCCTCCCACTGCCTCCTTGATATAATGATTGTATTGTATTGTATTGTAATGCCTGGGATTGGTGGTGAAGTATCTCAACTCGCATCCCGCTGGGGTCCCTGGCATGACGCATCCCGCTGGGGATGCGTATTTCGCCCCCCTCTGCACCTCATTTTCTGGAAAATCTAAAGCAGAATGACGGAGGGCATCGAAGCTCTTGGTGAGACTAATATATATTATAATCATTATTTTTATATCAGGTGAATATTGAGTTCGCTGGAGGCGAAGGAAGGCTCCATAGGCTCACAACACAGCATTGCAGACTCTCCCCTATATATTTCATTAAGCAGAGCTAGAACTAATATTTAGGCATCATTGGAGTCTTCTCATCGTGGCAATCCAAATGATGTATTATACGACCATGCTAGATTGCTAGGTTACATGGTAAAAATGTCCGGACCTCAAGCTAGGTTGACCTGGTGTAGTCATGCTGTATACAAATCGACTTCCCATGACAAGATACACACAATGGAATCACAATGGAAGCTCTACCCTATTTCATTGCGAAGTAATGAGATAGATGTCTCATTCGCCGTCCCGGTAGCTCAGTTGGTAGAGCGTTGGGCTCTGGCCCGCTGCTCAAAAACGTGCAGTGGCAGTGTATGTCCACTGTCCAGGCTTGGGTTTGGTTCCCCTGAGACGCTCCGGCGTTCAATAGTTTACCCGACGTAGGTCAGCTGGCAAGTGATTGGTGAGAGGGTGAACTGAGCGGGGCGGCCGTCCCTGTACTTTGTGGCACGTTAAACTTTGGCTTCTAAATTAATCCTTCATTGTGGGAGTTGCTCGTTCGGGTGGTGGGGTCGGGGTCTCCGTGACAAGTACATACCTTGAGGACTCAAGTGAGTCTTCGACTCCAACAGTCATACGGGGAATAACTTGGACAAAATGTATAAAAAGTTATTCGAAAATAGTCACAGTATACTCATGTGACCCCACGTGCGCATTGATAAGTCAGATGCTCAAAAACACATCTTATTGTCTGGATCGTGCTAAGAATATATGGTATCAGAACTTTTAAGCTGATATATCCAATATTTACTGAAGAAGAACACTTTCTATTTTTCACCATAGACTTATAACGAGGTGACCAAAAATGGCAACATCTTGAGTCAACAATATGAAAATTCCGAGCTAACAAAATTTGTAGGCCCAAATGACTTTATGCATGTATGGATGTTTTAATTCATAACGGACAAAGATTGCCCATAGCACCACGTTTAAAGCTCAAACACTTTCCACCATGTACACACACAAGCTCGTACACGTTATCATTCATACATTAACGCACTTTTTTCATTTACATCACGACACTGTCGCTTGCGTACACTGACATCACATTTGTATATATTGTACACGAGTGATACTTTGCCATATATATGGATAACAAATATTTATGCCAGGGAGCATGTATTCTAGAGTCGTAGACAAAGGAAGAGTTAAAAACAGAATTTACCAAACAATTTTGGCACCTCATCAAGCGATACGAGAATTTGTAATACATCCTTCTAAAAATGCTGTCACACGAAGGCAGTGAGGTATCGGCGCAGGTTTAACTTGTATTAATACGTTTTGAGAGACCTCATAGAAGTTTGAGGATATTGCGATAGCTTTATAATATTACGAAGTTTGGAACTCCTTGACTGTCAAATGTCTCTTTGGCGTGACTTCAAATTCGTGATTTTGGGTTTTGAGGTCGGGTCGCTTGACCTTAAATAGCTCCTTTACCTGACATGACATGACCTATAATTTAGTCAGATGCGTGAACGACTGGTTCTGTTTCAAGTTGTCTGGTTCAGTTGAAGCACCAACATCCTTGCTTATAAACTAAAAAGGAGTCGGGGCAAACGGTCAGCAGCTTTGGGACGGGGCAGAAACATGGTTTTGCCCCGAACTTTCCTGTTTGAGGAGAGGGAAAATGCCTTTTTCCCCCTCCTCCCGTGAATCCGCCACTGTCTCGAATAGTGATGGTTTGTTGCTCGGACCTTAATGAACGGTATGGTGCAGGGATGTGAACTTATAGGCCTGTTCCGTCTGTCAGCACAGTTTTGTCAGCACCAATCAGTGGGCCGCGTTGCGCCTACGTTACAGGACTGTAGCCTCTCCCCGGGAACTAGTTCTAGAGGTTTTGCGGGCTGACGGCCTGCTGCTTGTACTGATGGAAAAACAGCAAGTGAACGAAGTGGTCAGCCTACTATTTTTAATGGCATAAAGGTTTAAATTTTCTTTGCTTAGCACGAACTAGAGGCGATTATGGCGCTGATGTTTCTTTTCTGGAGGAGAGGTTGGAGGGCCTGCTGACAAAACTGTGCTGACAGGCTAAACAGGGCTTAAATCTCTTTGGGGGTGCTCGGGAACCTGCAATCAAATATCGATTTAGTGTTGCAATACTCCTTAAATTGTATTGTTCACCATTTCAGGGCTCGAAAGGATTGTCTGATGGCTAAAACAAAGATAATATTGATGCCAACTCCTTTCATATAATGGATATTTAATACTTTTTTATTTGGGCACCCCCAAAGATTTTTGGAAATCCACACCCTGCTGAAACTCCATGTCAGGTCATGGTCACAGTGACCTTTCATGGTCATACTGCATATCATTTGGATCATTGGGGTCAATTCGAACACATTGATGTCTTTGGCTTTGTTCTAGGCCAGCATAATTGTTCCCGAGTTATAAGGAAATTCCTAAATAAGGCTAATTTTGACCCCTTTTGGCCCGCTCTGCAGTCACGGGTATGGTTAAACTTGGATCAAAAGTAAGGGAAGGCACCACCAGTTCCCGAGATCGTAAGGGATAGGGGGTTCCTATCGCACCCTCAGGCGGTAGTGTGTATGGAAGTTCCCAAGGTTAATTAGCAGTTCTGTTTTCGACAGATTCCCAGCCAAAGAGACAGGTGGAGGGTAATGCCCGCTCTCTTCTCTCCAAGTTTCGGCAAATGGAGGAAGACGCTCAGCGCGAGGATGTGCCGCGGGGTGGGTCAGCTTGTTATTCAGGGACGAAGAAAATTCACCAGCGAAGAAAATTCCTTGACCTCCCTCAATTTCCTTTACCTGCTCACGCAAAAATCATTTTCACTCTTCCTTTGCGGATATTAGGTTTAGACTATACCTATCGTAGTAACTTCTGTCATTCGAGTGCATCTTGCTTCGGACTTGATCCGACACAGCTGTAGGTCAAGTGTCTGCATAGTCCTGTGCATATTTCTTAACTATTTTACACGTGTCTCAGAATGCTAATTAAAAAATTTGCGCGGAAGATCTAACCGATCGGTGTGGCCACACAGGCCCGAAGCCGCTGAAGTCCTTCACACCTCCCCCGAGTATACTGAAGAGACCGACTCCGACTCCGAGTACACCTACACAGACGACTCCGAGTACACTGACTCCGAAGACGAGTCAGAGTCCGGCATCGTTCGCTCCAGCTCCAAGGTGGACGACGAGTTCCTTAACCAGGTAAGGTGTTTGAAATTCGTGATCCAAAGGGGAAACAGAATTAATGAACGAACAACTTAGTAAGCCAGATTGAGTCTTCTTTCACCCCATAGAATGAAATGTTTAACCCCGAGATAATAAGGTGTATGCTGCAGAAATGAACGATGCTCACAGCATTTTAGTCGTCAACAGCTTTTTGAGTCATCACCATTTTAAGTGAAGGCAGCAATTAATTTTCGCATCTGGTTCCACTAGACCAAGACAGGAAAACATGACAAAGCTCGGATGTTGTTTCTGACTGTTTGGGAATTGGTGCAGGTCTGTACCTCGGTCTGTACGTCGTGTTGCTTTTCTGCATGTTAAAACAATCCTTGAAATTTTTCAGCGCACCGATCGGGCACGTGCCCTCAAAGCAAAGTTCGAACGTTGGGAGGAGAAAATGGAAAGGCACAACAAGTTTGACTCGGAAGAGGAGGTCCGGCCAAGCCTCGAGACGGCCAGAAACCTCCGATCCATGTTCGAGGCCATGAAGGATCAGCCTACTATTCCCGAGAAACCCAAACCTAAAGTCAACAGGTTTATTGTAAGTGTGTTTGGCGTGTTCCAGACCAAAGTAACCAAAATAACTGCTTTTGGTCGCAATTCTTATCATTTGCTTTTTGAGTCATAACAAATCGCCCGGCAGCATATTTTGCGAGAAATATTCATTTCATTTGCTCTGTGGACTTATTCGCGCAATACTTTGCTTCATTTTGATTAGCAAGCGTGCTGTGTGAACACAACAAACTACGTCAATTTTCCATTCGGATGGTCGTATCCTGAATTCAAGACTAATGTCCTTACTACTTTACTTTCACATGCGTGCTGTTTACGTCTAACCAGCTGCCGCCCAACTCACATGGCGTACATCGCGGCATCATGTTCAAACGATGACCGCAACATGGCGTGTTTTAGGGTCTGCCAACTCGCCGCCCACGGGCCCAGCCCGGCGCTTCCTCCGAGTCTGATCCGAGCGCCACCTCTCCCTCCAACGAGACCTCCTCCTTCTGGGGTGATGACGCTGATTGTGACACGAAGACTGCTTACTGGGACAAAACCACCCCCACCAATATCGATAAAATTTCTAATTTTTGGTGCGACAACACTCCAGAAGCGAGTGATGGCACTGCAAGCTTTTGGAGTAAAGGCTGGTGACGGGGACAACAGGGAAGGAGGCGGAGATAATGTGGTGGAAGCACTTCAACAGCGTCGCTCTCGAGCGAGTTGGCTGAAACAGCCTTCTCAGAGAGGTAGCTCGGCCTCTTCCCGTGATCCGCACGACTCGTCTACCCAGGGACCTAAAACAGTTGAAAAGGGACAAAAGCAAGACCCCGCAACTAGCTCAGAGTCCTCCGATGAGGAGGATGAGTCTGACGAAGACTCGGAGGAGGAGTCTGAGGAGGAGGGTGGGGACGATGAACGATCAGACTCGGAGGGAGCACGTGCGCCCGCGGCCGCTGAGAGGCGCCGCCGACGCTCGGATGACGTAAGAGGAAATCGATGTATGCATCTGACCGTCCATTACTTACCTAGTGATGGCAAAAACAACAACTAGCTCGGGCCAACTTAGAGCTATATGTAGATGTTTGAAATTGAACTAAAAAGTACAATCCAACCAAAGGCCCAAAAATTGAAGACATTCTCTTTTGTCCTTGAATCTGTCAGTGAACCACGAACTTTTGGTCCGGGGAACCCGATCTAAGCATTGTTCTTGCCATCATTAATGCAGATAATTGACAGTTAAAGCAGCTCGTAATAGTTGATGTAGCGGTCAGGCTATTGCCATGTTCCATCGCCAATGTCACACTCAATGCCGCCGAGACCCTGACCTCTCTCCGAAGCGACCGCCCCGTCGTGTCAGGGCTGGGGCTTTTACGTGCTCTTTCGTTGTCCACATACCCGCAGACGGTCCTTAGGCCAACACTTTTGTTAGATCTGTTTCTGCGTTCAGAGTAAGCATGTTTCCTGATCACGTGATCCAATCTCACCCAACGTGTGTTTTTATCTCGATCAGTGAATGGCGATGTGCATCAGTGAAGAAGATGTCACTGATGAGTGATGACTAGGGGCTTTTTGGCTATAAGCTGAGGAGGATTTTTGTTGTAATTTCAGGCCCTAGAGGTGATCTGCGTAGTGGGTTTTGCCCTGTATATCCTGGGTGGTTTCATCTTCTAAGCGCACACCTCACACGGCAGAAGTAAGCGAGCTGGCTGCTGCATGTTTGTTCTGCTGTGTCTCCCTTCTATCAGGTCTTCATGGATTTCGCCATTTGTCCGAGCACAGCCCTGCTAAAATAATTGAGAAATGATTGCAGAACGCTAAAAGCACACCAAAGGAAATTAAGCCTCAGCCATGCAGCAGAATGCCAGATTTTCGCCAGACATTACGTGGAAGGTTCCTAAAAGACATTTCTCTCGCCTTCAAGTTTTTCCCGGTGGACTGCGCAAATCGATTCCATGAAGATCTTTGTTGCGTTTGCTGTGGTTGACAGCGTCCACCTTCGACTTGTGATCCTGTAACGCAACGTGCATCTTAGCCACTTAATATTAATGATAAGTGTCTTTTGCTGTCCAGGAGACCTCCAACTGCAATAAACGGGTTCTTATACACTTTAGATACTCCACATACTTCTCATATTTTGTTTCTTAGAACATGAAACCACAAAGACTCTCCTCACATAGCGTGATTTCGACTAGAAAGTGTGGCGTGAAATCAGGTGGCTAGGTGTGCTATTCTTTTAAGCCCTTTAATTAACCAAGAGATGGAGGTTTTGCGAAAACAATCGTATCTAAACCAATTTTAATCAGCATCTTACATTCTCATCTTCCTGAATTGCATCGTGTGTATCACCCAAAATACTGTCAATTCTTTCCCCGCTCGGATCAGTATTTGTTGTACATATGTTAACACATCGCCTAGTGCACACAGCTTTTCAATGAACTTTTTTGTCCATATCGAAAGTGTGTACTGCCTAAAAAGTATTTTGCGCATGAAGCAAGTCAACGTCGGTGCTCCAGACTGAGCGGAGTTTAGCTCCGAAAATTGAAAGCTTAGTTATCTACAGCTGCAAACACTGGTCTAAATTCTCGTGTTGTTTGATACTGTTTTCTCTAATCAACATCTTGCTATAACTAACCTTACCCACATATGCCAAGATCTTATGCTCATAAGAGACGATTATTTTTAAATGCTGATTGCTTAACACCTTTTCAAACTGCAGTGTTTCAAGCTGTGCAGTCTCCTCCCCTGGGGTAGCCCCTTCCGCTGACCCCGTCCATGCCCGCAGTGACCGGCTACCTGCGGGGCTACGCGGCAGCGGCTCCCTCTACTGCAGCGAGAGCACGCCGAAGCTGACCGGCGAAGAAAGCCCACGTGGAACTTGCGAGTGGATCTACATTGGTGTTTGAGGAGAAAGATGAACCAGCGTTGGAAGACTTTTCTTATTCTTCTCTCTTAAGAGAGCTTTATTATCTAGTCACAAATAGGTAGAGACAATATACAGACTGAATCTCAATATTTCCCAATGCCGAACGCTCCGTAGTTGGACCTGTAACACCGCTCAAGTGAGAGCAGAATATCAGCAATGACAGCCAGCATAGGATGCGGCATCCGTTCTCTTACACGGTGACAGAGATTTCGTGTGCCACCTGTTTGTTTTCGCTGAACGGTGCGTTGTGTGCCAGAAACAGTGGGCCGGGAGCCTTTGATTTGTGTCGGTGTTTTTGGGACACTGTGGAAATCCTCGGATGGGACAGGGTGCACGCGGTCAACACAACTACCGCTGGCACGAGTTATCTGTTTGAAATAACGGTGTTTGTGAACGTGTATCGCCGAGCAATAAATAAATCGCCTGCTTGAGTGGAATCACAGTCTTACAACTTACCTAATGGTCACGAGAACCAAAATCGAGACATCTGTGAATAATTCCGGCAAACTCAGTAATATTCCAGCTTACTGACCCTTGAAGTATGCTAATCGTCATAGTTGAACCAAGCTAAAAGTGGAAAGCTCGAGCTAGTCATGAAGTACTCACTGTGGTACGCCATATTGACACACGCCTTGGTGGGCCTCCGAGTCACCTTCGCCCTGATGGTGGGGTACTATGCTTGAACACCTCCCTCCTCGAACTCGGCTCCTATGCGGAAAAGAAAAAAACGCGAAGCTGGTGGATAGCTCATAACAATTCATGAAGAGACTACAATGGTCACTTCTTGGCTCAGGTCAAGGTTCAGGTCATGACAGGTCAAAGAAGGTGGCATGTTAGAGAAGAGTTTCTAGACTGTAGCGTCTGACAGAGTTGAGTTAGAATCAATGTTTAAGGCACGGTTCGCTTCCTCTCGTTACGGCGAATCGAATGATGTATAGCATGACTATACTAGGTAAAACATACCTTAGCCTGACCTAAGGTCAGGCCAAGGTCGCCATCTAAACCAGCATAGTCAATGTGCATATCAATCAATTTGTAATAACAATCAAAGCGTAATGGTATCAAAATGAAAACTTTATCATCGTTTCCTGCAAAGCAATTAACCCAAGTCTGAAAACCTGTTTAACCCTCGCCCCAACGGGGACCATCGATGGCCCCCTAGAGTTTTTTCCCGGATAGCAGAAAAACAACAAGGCGCAGCACCGCATTTAAGCACCGCTCTACCTCTCTCATCATTTTCCCACCATCCCTGATATTTTCTACCCCGGGTCACCCGAGGTCAGGTCACCAGGCGAGGTCAACCAAGGTCACCTCACTTCAACTTTTGAGCTCTATAAGAGCTACATTTCTAAGTCGATCAATTTGAAACTTCTTACACTTCATGTACCCTCCAGGATCTACAAGATGTATATTCGGGATTTTTCGATTTCGTGACCTGACTTCAGGTCACGAGGCGACCTCTCACATTGAAAAATCATGGAAAAGCTGTCTTATGATCTAAAAGTCACAAAAACGATTGAAAATGCTCAGCTTGCTCAGAAAAGCGTTCTTGGACACCCCTTCACGGATCCCAGAGGGCATATTTACCCTTTGACCTCTCCGAGGTCATCCAAGGTTACCAGGGGTCAAAAACAGTATTTTGGCAAAAACTTTTGACCTAATTGAGCTAGAGCTCTGAATCAAACAGCATCGTGTATGCCTCGTCACTGGCTTTCATTTGATATACGGCAAGGTCACTTTCTGAACTTTCGTTACGTGACCTCAGGTCATATGTTGTCACGAGGCGACCTCTGGAGGTCAAACCACTGGCGGGAGGTTGTTATGTTCCACATAGCGGAAAAAAGGTCTGTCGTTCTCTTATCAAATTTACTTTACCAGATCTCAATAGCTCTAATGGCATAAGAGTTATGCCCAGTTTGCTTAAAGGGAGATACGCGAAAAATTATTATTGTGGTTTCTTGCTATTTGAAAAAAATCCTGATTACGAAACTATCAGTTATTTTTGTATCTTCGGCAAAATTTTGGGAGGCCACTCACTTATTATCGAAGGCGACCTCTCACATTGAAAAATCATGGAAAAGCTGTCTTATGATCTAAAAGTCACAAAACGATTGCAAATGCTCAGCTTGCTCAGAAAAGCGTTCTTGGACACCCTTTCACGGATCCCAGAGGGCATATTTACCCTTTGACCTCTCCGAGGTCATCCAAGGTTACTAGGGGTCAAAAACAGTATTTTGGCAAAAATTTTGACCTAATTGAGCTAGAGCTCTGAATCAAACAGCATCGTGTATGCCTCGTCACTGGCTTTCATTTGATATACGGCAAGGTCACTTTCTGAACTTTCGTTACGTGACCTCAGGTCATATGTTGTCACGAGGCGACCTCTGGAGGTCAAAACACTGGCGGGAGGTTGTTATGTTCCACATAGCGGAACAAATGGTCTGTCGTTCTCTTTATCAAATTTACTTTACCAGATCTCAATAGCTCTAATGGCATAAGAGTTATGCCCAGTTTGCTTAAAGGGAGATACGCGAAAAATTATTATTGTGGTTTCTTGCTATTTGAAAAAATCCTGATTACGAAACTATCAGTTATTTTTGTATCTTCGGCAAAATTTTGGGAGCCCACTTACTTATTATCGAAAAAGGTTTAAAATGAAAAAATAAAAAAAAAAAAAAAAAATTTAAGGAGAAATAAAAAAAGGGAGAAGTAAATAATATTAAAGAAATTGAGAAGAAGAATAGATTAAAGAGGAGAATATAGAAATTAATATAAAAAGAAAAGAGTACAAGGTTAACAGTTCCGATAAAATACTGAAACCTTCACCCATCACTTACTTTTCGAAAACTATTTAAAGTTGAAAAGCAATGTTTTTTGTCACAAAAATGTCTGTTCTCCTGTATTTGTATTTCAATTAATTTTAAAAAGTTTTTAAAAATACAAAATGAATTAGTTTGCCCTAGAAACGGAAAAACATGATTACTCAAGTCTTCAGCCGTTTCGTACCTCGGGTCTTGAGTCATTTTCTGCTTCAGCCCCAGGACGACAAAACTTTTGCGTCAGATAGGTCACGTGACCCCGGTATGAGAATTCCAAGGCTTCTTATTGGTTAATTGTGATTTCTTTTAAGCCCTATATTTCTGTTTCAAAAGAGTTTTGGAATGTTGTTTTTCCAAAGTATTTTTTCTGTAGTAGTCCAAAGTTCTACATCACTGTTTAGGATATATATGACCTAATTCTTAGAGAAATTGATAGCCTTAGCCGTGTGTACGTCATATACATCTATATGAGGTGTACCGGTAAGTCGTCTAGAAATGTTGACTTTGAGAGCAATTTTAAGGCATTTGCAGGACAGAATCCGCAAAAATGAGAATAGGACTTCTGAAACAACTTTTTGTGACCTTTTGATCTAGCCAATAAATTTTTTCGCGTATCTCCCTTTAAGCATTGCATATTTGAGTGAAAATATCCTAAGTATCTTGACCTAACTTGACTTCTGGAGGTCAAACCACTGACCTGAGCGCTTAAGCATGCAAGTAATTTCGTACTGAATTCACTCGAGCTTTCTAATGCACTTTGCAGATTTCCGCTAACCCCCATATTTTCGGAGTTAGAGGGGGCTATCGATGGCCCCCGGTGGAGCGAAGGTGACGCAGTACCCCCGGTGGTGTGCGGATTAAGCATCCCCAAGTGACCTCTTAGAGGTCATAGGTTCAAACTTGCGATAAAAACCTATAAAGGGGCATAGGATACTATGATTCGGGGAATACGAAGGTTTTCCAAGCGTTATTTACAGAAATAGAGCAATTTTGACCTCAATTTCCGTCTTCCCAATGAATTTCCAAAGGAGAGGTCATGATCCGTATCTGACCCTAGGGCATTGATATCAAATTTCCTGGAATGCATTTTGTAGCATTCAGCAAGCCCATTATGTGGTAAAAGTTTCAATTCGATAGATTCACATTTTTTTACTTACACTACCTTAACACGCGCATTGACAGGGGTCTGAGCCATCTTCGCTTTGACGGAGGGCGGGTACCCGCCCCCCCCCCCCTAAGATCTCGAGAATCACGCTAGGTAGCGAAAAACGGTAAACGGTGTTGGGTAGCCCATCCACTTCTCCATCGAAAATATTTAAACCAATTTTTCAGGTCATATCTAAGGTCACTAGAGGTCAAAACATGCCGTCATAGGGATAACATGTAAATGAAGGTTTTCGGTCATTACATCTGAACAAATAAAGATAGAGCAAAACGGCTTGAACTATATGAATCCACGCAGCATGAAATGGAACAATTTGGTAAGTTTACCCTGTTCCGACTTATGCTATCTTAAACTTTTGAGGTCAGGTCACTTGACCTGTACTAGTGACCTGACCTGACATGACCTAACCTTAAAATTTTGAAAAATTGTAAAAATGATGAGAGAAAAGGTGTGCCAAGTACGGCGTCGCTACGCGCCGCCGTTTTTATACTGTCTCCGAAAAAAACCGTGAGGGCGGGTACCCGCCCCCGTCAATGCGCGTGTTAAACATTTTTGTAGTGAGTTTACTTGACCTGCACTGGTGACCTAAGCCTGAGATGACCCAGCCTTAAAATTTTGGGTAAAGTTGTGGAATTAATCAATGATAAGGTGTGTCTAGTACGGCGGCACTTCGCGCCGCCGTTTATTCGTGCTTCCAGAAAAACCAGAGGGGCTGTTCAAAACACCCCCCACCGCCGAGGATAAGGTGTGCCAAGTACAGCGGCACTTCGCGTCGCCGTTTATTCGTGCTTCCAGAAAAAAACAGAGGGGGTGTTCAAACACCCCCACCACCGAGGCCCAAAGGGACTGCCCCACTTTTATAATGACTTTTGAACTGAGATAGCAGTTTTGCAGAGTGTGCCGAGAAACTACTATGCCATGTTTCATTTCACCCAAAGCTCTCTATATAAAATTTCAGCACGCATTAAAGCTCAAAGTGGGGGGGCTTACTACCTTATTTCAAGCCATGACAGAATCCCTTTCTATTTAGTAGCGCATGCCACGAAACAAATGCTAACAAATGGCATGGCCACGCAACCTTGCATGTCGCAATCTGCCAGATTCGTGATTACACGCGATGCTTGGGTCAATCCAGGATATAAGATGGGAGGTAGGTAGGTTAGGTAAGGTTATAAGACAGGACACGATATGTTTGTTTTGAGCGATTGGCGGTGGAAAAATATGCCGTCCAACGGAAGAAAAGCATCAGTCACATTCGAAATATTTTACAGGAGACCGCTTTTTCCATTTTTCTTAACATTAGCGGAGCATTTGGACGAACTTGAAAATACGATATAAAAATAATTTGAGGCAATTTTGTCAGATCATTTAATAAGTAGATGCAGCTGTCTTTCTGTATCTAATGATACCAAAACTTAAAAATATGAAATAGTGACTTACGCTTTTCTTCCGTAGGACGGAAGAAATATGATTTTCCTGGTTTTCAGATCATTTTTCCCAGAAATTTTCATTTTTACAATTTCGACAAATTGGTCCGTTCCCTTTAACGACAATGACGATTTCTCCACGTTGGTATGTATTCACTACGCATAGTGCGAGAAAGTGACTTCAAACGCACACCACAGATTCATATATCACTGCATACGAGCCACCGGTCCACACTCCACTCCCATCCCATCCAATTGGTCTCATGACAAGAATCGCACAACACATGAATCAGCCTTCTCCATCCAAACGACGGCGCGGGTGGGGGGAAACTACACTGCCACAGTAACCGTCTCCACCCCTCTCCCTCACCGACGCCGCTGCACTGTGCCAGTCTATTACAGCACTCTGTTGTCGCGCGTCCCATTCCCGCCTGAAAAAAGGTACAAAACGCAACGACCGGGAGCGAAAACTCACGTCTCATCGAACCATAAAGTCGACTTATCGCTTTGCCTATACTTGCATGATAAACGTAGATCTGTTTTAAGAAAACATGGGTTCAAGTTATAATCCCCAAAGACGCAGCGCGTGAAAGTGTTTAAGCCTTTAGCTTTTGTCAACAGATGTCACCGGATACCCGATTTAGTCCGTTTTACGCCCCGCGACTTCCCTCCCCAGCCGTGTTTAAGCTGCAGCGCCGTCTCAGCTCTCAGACGCCTCCCAGGTTGAGCAGGGTGTTCTGGTTCTCGGGCAGGTAGACCACGTTGCGGCTCTGCGACATCTGGTAGGCAATGTCCTCGGCAGCCTCGATGCGCCGCAGCTCGATCAGGCCGTCTCCGGCCTTGGCGAAGGCCTGTGAGAGGAGCTTGGCGGCTGCCTCGTCACCCTCCGCCGTCGTGATGGCCGCCTTCTTCTGCTGCTCCGCCTAGAACGAAGCGGGACACACCCGTGACAGACACGGGCACGAGACAACGGAGGTGGCAAGGCGCCAGAGCAGCTTCATTTGACTGCAGACAAGGTATTACAAGAGTTCCATGTAAGCAAGATCACATATTTCTCATAGAGGCAAAAAAACATAAAAAAAACACAAAACGTAAGACCCCAGTACCACACTACGCACCATAAATGGCTGTTTTCTTTTTAAGTCGCTAGCTAGCATACCGCCAGGGTCCCTCATATTAAATCAAACGTGAAAGAATCTTACGGAAAATTGAGTCATACAAATATCAGACACCACCTCTTGTAATTCCTCCGGGTACGAAACTAATCCTTGAAAGAGCATGATTACACTCGTCGCAAAATCCATGCAATCGGTACATTATTACAGACATCAAACAAACCCACATCTTTCGGAAGAACCACATTAGAATGTTATAGTGACAATCCTTACACTCATTACATGTCACATATTTCCAAATATAAACGTATGGTGACGCAAGGACACTGCTTAAAGGGAATGCACCACTTTTATTATGAGTTTTGAACTGAGATTGCTGTTTACTAGAACGTGCCAAGAAACCACTCTAGCTTATTTAATTTCTCCAAACACTCCGTGCGTTAAACTTCCAAAAAAATTCAAAGCTAAAAATGACGGGCACAAAAACTCTAATTGAAACCATGAAGGACTTCCTCTCCGTCTGCTTGCAACAATTTGATATGGGTTAAATCTTCAGCACCTCCCGCTCGTCTAAAATACCATATCAGCAAGTGATCCATCTTACTATATGTTACTACATATTGCCACCGATACTTTTTTAATTCATCAGCTTCACATATCGGTAGCCTCCAAACATATGACGAACTGTATACAAAAATGACGGGTAAAAATTACTGTCATCCACACTCTTGGGTTTCAATTTCTGAGGAGAACTATGATTAAAAATGGAACATGGATAGTGTGATGACTTCACGAAGCGATCCTATGTTGTACCTGTGATCAAGGTTACCATTTTGCAGACGAAAAAGGTGTTGTTTTGATGACACCATAATTTAACACGCACATTGTCGGGGGCGGGTACCTCGCCCCCCCTTCGGGTTTTTTTCAGAGATATCAGAAAAACGGCGGCGCGTAGCGCCGCCGTACTGGGCATTCCTTTTCCCTCATGATTTTTGCAACTTCTGTGAAAATTTTAAGGCTAGGTCATCTCAGGTCAAGTCACCAGCACAGGTCAAGTGACCTTACCTAAAAAAAGTTTAAGATAGCATAAGTCGGAGCAGAATGAACTTATCCGATTGAAAATTATATCACATAATGGGCCCACCGAGTTCTCTAAAATATTTTCCAGTATTTTTGATATCGATGACCTAAGGTCAGGTACAAGGCATGACCTCTCCATTAGAAATACAAGAGGAAAATTGTTTTTACTGTAACGAATGGTGATGAGTGTTTATTTTAGGTGCATTAGACTCGCCTTGTATTTGCGGTTCTAATGATATGCATTTTATATACTTTGACCCTGACCTGACCTCAGGTCAGGTCAAATCCTTGATTTGACCTATCAAGGTCAAATTATATATCATTCGATTCGGCCTGCTGCGAGGATTCATACAGTTCAAGGCGTTTTGCTCTATCTTTACTTGTTCAGATGTAATGGCCGAAAAACTTAATTCACATGTTATCCCTATCACAGCATGTTTTGACCTCTCGTGACCTTAAATGTGACCTGACAAAAAATGGTTCAAATATTTTCGATGGAGAAGTGGATGGGCTACCCAACACCGTTTACCGTTTTTCGCTACCTACCGTGGTTCTCGAGATCTTAGGGGGAGCGGGTACCCGCCCCCTCGTCAAAGCGAAGGTGGCTCAGACCCCCGTCAATGCGCGTGCTAAAATAAACAAGCCCATATTTTTATCTTAGCTATTTAAGACTTCTGTCGTTAAAAACGGCTGTTGCTTTAGTATTTCTCAAAGGCGTTACATTCCCTTTAATCACCCCAAGTTCACTCTGGTACTCGCATTACAACCAACCCACCTTTTCGACAAGGAAGCGCGCTTTCTCTGCCTCCTGCTGTGCGACCTGCTTCATTTCTACGGCCTGGGTGAACTCGCGGCCGAAGGTCAGGTGGGTGATGGAGATGTCGTCCAGCACGAGTCCGAACTGCCTGGCGCGCTCCGTCAGCTCCTCGGAGACCGTCTGCGAGACCGTCTCTCGCTGCGTGATCATCTCGCTGGCGTCAAAGCGCGCCACCACCGCCTTCAGCACCTCGTTGGTGATGGACGGCAGCACGCGCTCGTCGTAGTCCTGTCCGAGCGTGGTGTAGATGTTGGGCAGCGCGGTCGCCACCGGGCGGAAGAGGATGCGGAGGGTGATGCTGACGTTCTGCAGGTCCTTGGAGCCAGTGATGACAGGGATATTCCGCGGACGTGCGCGGATATCGAACATTATGGGTCGCTGCACCCACGGTATGAAGAAGTGGGTGCCCTCTCCCACTACCAAGTCTTTAACACCGGCGAAACGGTCGAAAATAACGGCGCGATGGCCGGCATCCACATTATAGAGGGCGGAGTTGACCACTCCTCCCACCACCGCAACACCAAGTCCCAACTGGCCGATCCGGTTAAATATCTGAGCCATCTTTGATCTGAAAACAAAACAAAAAAACAGTTAAGGCGATACAGTATCAATGATCTGACTGATCATTTAGGCGCAGGGGCACATAGGCATCTGAGGGTATACGGAGTCTGTACCTATTTGTTTCTTCATCCGCTCATTTTTCGGATTAATTGCATCTATAGGCCTCAATTGCATCTCGGCGTCTTGCAGACAACTCTGACATACCAATGAAAAGGATATCTCCCTTAAAAATGCACCAAAAATCCTCCTTTTTGGTTGGAAGAAATAGTTTCATTTCTAATTATATATGAAAATATATGAAAACCTTTTAGAAATAGATGAAGCTTCACTATTTATCACTTCAGTACTCCTTGTCACACGACTTACCTATTATCATCATCATCATTATTGATGATGATGATTTTATCATTCATCATTGTTGAAGTTTTAGGGCACCTTGACTACTTGGGTCATTTTGCGCCCATTACATAGTCAATTTATGTCAGAAAAACACGTCAAATTATGTCATGTCGTTACACGGGTTCATAGATGTTAACCCTCGCCCCGGTGGGGGTGTTTCGGACACCCCCTCGGGTTTTTCCGGCAGCACAAAAAACGGCGGCACGAAGCGCCACCGTACCAGGCACACCTTATCCTTGATCAATTCCGCAACTTTCACCACAATTTTAAGGTTAAGTCATCTCAGGTCAGATCACCAGTGCAGGTCAAGTGACCTCACCTAAAACAATGTTTAAGGTGGCATAAGGAAGATATAAGATAATCTATTGGATTGAAACTTATGACACATAATGGCCCCACTGAGTTATACCAAGCATGTTAAAGGATTTTTCATATCAATGACCTAAGGTCAAGTACGGAGCATGACCTCTCCATTGGAAATACATTTGTGTTGATACAGCTGATAATACCGCTATATTCTCTAAATCGTAGTATCCTGAGCCCCTTTTCAGGTTCATGATGCAATTTTTGACCTGTGACCTCTGGTCAACTGGGGATATTTAAGCAGTTTTTAGAATAATGTCAATAACTTTGCATGAAGAAATGATACAGCTTTTATTTTGATATCATTGCGTTCATATTGGTATTGCGAGTCGATTGATATGCATATTGACTACGCTGGGTTAAAAAGTGACCTTGACCTGACCTCAAGTCAGGTCATTTTTGTGTTTTGACCTATTAGGATCATATTATACATATTATACATCATTCGATTTGCCGTGACGAGAAGAAGCGAATGGTCCCTAAAAATGATCCTAACTCAACTCTGTCAAACGCTAGAGTGCAAAACTATACTAAAAATCCCACTTTCTTTGACCTGTCCTGACCTCAAAATTGACCTGAGCCCAAAAGTAACTAGTATTGTTTCTCTGTGAATTTGTACGAGCTATCCACCAGTCTTCGCGTTTTTCTCGCTATCCCGCATAGGAGCCGAGTTCGAGGGGGTGTCCAAACACCCCTCACCGGGACGAAGGTGGCTCGGAGGCCCACCGGGGCGCGGGTTAGAAGGGACTGAGTCAACGGATAACTAATGTCATCACAAAATGTCACAGGTACTGTCGACGTGCTGTATGAAGTTGTTCCTAAATATCGCTTTGTAAGTTGGGCGTAAAGGGGTCTATACCAGTTTTAGAGAATACCTCATAGTGATTATCTTCAGACAGAGGTCGAGAGGCATCTCATATGGTTCCATGAGCATACTACCTATTTGGCGAAGTCATGAAAGCCCCACTTTTGATTCTGATCGCATGGTGTTGAATGGTATTTAACATAGGTTTGGCTGCTTCAATGCCGGACTCATATTCAACACATACTGTACTCAATCTTAGACCAGATAAGAGACTGTATAGCGGCAGGAGAGTTTTTCGATCAGCCCCATATCTCATTCTTGTCAAAACTTTAAGAATATCCAGTGATTTGATACATCTCTCCCATAAGTATTGGAAGGGTGAGACATAGCTAATGCAGCAGTCAAGAATGATGCCTAGGAATCTAACTGTATCTTCCACTTTCACACACTCGCTGTACACCGTTAAAATTGCATCATAACATGGATGCCTGCGGTAACAGAAGTGCATAGATTTCAGCTTAAACAACGAAAAATTTCACCCGTTCGCCAAATTTCATCGCCCCGGCGCTCCAATGCAAGTTGCAGCTGGCGTTCAGCGGTAGTGGTGGAACAAGTGGTGGTCCAGATATTAAAATCATCAACAAATAACAATGATTTGATATTGGTAGAGAGCATATCTACCTTGTCGTTTATCATGATGGTAAATAGGGCCACAGGCAAACACTACCTCGTGGAATGTCATTATTCTGTGTGTGTATTTCAGATAGAATACAGTTAACATGAAACCTGATGTTAACTGATGCAAAGATGCATAAGCGTCGGAAAAGGAAAGGCAGGGGGCCTGCCCCCCCCACTTCTTGGCAAAAAATTCCTGATCCCAGTCAAAATCAAAGAAAACCGGACATACCCATAACCAGCCGCTGCGAAAGTCAACGAGGAGCCGAAATTCGAACAGTTTTTCGTCCTGACGTGGAAAGTGTTTTGTCAGCATCAAGTTGAAGTTAAGCTGCCCCCCCACTTTTGGCCGGTGGCGACGCTTATACAAAGATTTAGCTTGATGCAAAGACCGATTTGCAATACGGTTTACCATCAGGAAACCTGCCCAATTGACCTTGCACGCCCGCGTCATGAAGCTCATTTAAGATTATGTGCCTCCACAACAGGTATGAATCACCTGTCTTGCAAGAGCTTGTCTGAGCACTGTAGATCCAGGACTCGGAGTGCTCGTCAGCCTGTCACCCCAGCTGCCCCCCCCCAACTGCCAACTCCATAAATCTCATCCTGAGTTGGTAACTCAACATTTAATTTATTCAACATTTAAGTTGAAATTATTGGCTGGATCTCATGTTTCTCTTTCAGGCTGGCATGTATGCCAATCAGCCCCCAAGCTGGTGGCCAAAAGGTTACCATACGCACTGGGTATACCGGCAGAACCAGGCTGAGCTTGTATGTTCTTAATTAGGGTCACTGGGAACAGTCTCAGGTGTCTCGCTTGTGTGGCGAATTTAGGTGTTAGTGGTTTGAGGATAATGATAACAAAGATGTGCAGTACGAAGTGAGTGACAAGGCAAATGGCTCAGCACCTCATTTGTAATATATCCATAGCCTGGAGATACCTTTTTACTTTTTATTGCCTTCTTTAATTCCAGCCATGAGAATGCCACATTGTATGGGGCCAACTTGTCATGTCCAAAGTCAATCTGTCTTTGCTCCGCCATAATCAAAAGCGTTAGGCGATTGTTTCCACACTAAACATGGAACGCAGCAGCAAAGTTTAAGATTTTTGTGTTCCCAACCCCGGAACATTTTACAAATTTGCACCACACACACGCAGGGACACTCGATGTACACAGCAGCGAGGCTTACGCTTGTCAGCAACCTTGCAGGACAGTCATGTCCGCGCGCTACCTTTCACACGCCTCCCTGTACCAGGCAGCGGAGTTATCCCGATTTCTCAGGCCGGGCGGAACAGATGACTGCTCAGATGACACACTCCGTATCCTCGGGGGGTACCACAAGACCGTTGGATCTATTTAAAGGCAGATCAAGCCTGTGCTCCCGACAGCAAGGGCACTGGCTGATCAACGCAAGTCCCTAGTCAAGGCGGGCACTACCCAGTGTACTGCCATCTCCTGGGTAGGAGGCGGTCGAGGAAAAGGCTGCCAGAGGTGAGCTATGATTCACGGACCTCCCACACTGGACCGAGGCGCCTTAACCAACTGTGCCACGGCGGTGGTGCAGCAGGCAAAGTAATCAGGTACCTACCTACCTCCTTTTCAGAGAAAATATTTTGCACATTATTGCACACAATGGTTATTGAAAACAAAATAATGATAGGCATAATGTGAAAATTGGAATTATGAGGGAATCACTGGAAAATTCACCCAGTCAAAAACATTTCCCAGCCACTGAGTGCCAAATCTGACTATTAACCAGTCTGCAAAGTATGGCAGCAAGCCAGAGGAGTCATACCAACCATATAAAATTCTCGCACAAATTTGCACTGCCAGCCACCTAATATTTACACCAGCCTGCAGTATACCAGGGAGGAAAAAAGCACCCATCCCTACCTACACGATGCATTGCTACCTCTCTTATTAGATATATTTATAAGGCCCCCTTGTGTGTCTTTAAAACCATTCATTCACTAATTGTTTGGTTCTCAGGGTCACCTTCCTCGCACCAGCCTCGCAAATTTGCACCAGGGAATAACATTTGCATCACTCGCTCATGTCTCCAAAGGCACTCCCACAGACCCAGCATGTAAAGTATGTCACTTTCGACGAGATTTCGTCAGTGTGACTACCTTTGGAGACAGGAGTGAGTGGTGCGAATTTTATGACCTGGGCCCCATTTCATAAAAGGCGTAACTTACGCTTACAGCGTAGAAGTAGCATAATGCAGCAAAGAAAGTGAATAACACACCACAATTTTGTCTCACAAAAATGTTGCATAAAATATAAACTATATAACTATATACCTCGGCCTACGGCCTCGGCGGGTGCCGCTCCGGCGCGAAGCCGGTGACAATGTACGTTAGGCAAGCAGTTCGATTGACAGGCGAGTGTTTTCAGCAGTATGATACATATACTAACGCGATGTTGGGACTTGAGGTCTAATGTTCTCATTCTGACTACATTCAGTCCATGTGTAAGTCCATGTTTTCCTAAACTAACATGTCTCTGCACACTGCGCCACGTTTGTCGTCTGTTCATGTCATCACATAAATAATCACACGTATAAAGTTTGGTTTGTTAAGTAAAGACTGGCTATGCCCAGAAGAAAGGAGATACAATATAAAATATTCTGGGTTTGCCGACCATATTTCACCTACACCTAGAGATCTTCACACAATTCAGCCTATTTGTTGCCGAGTTAGCTTCGGTTATCCTAAGTCCCAGTCCGCATGCGCAGTAAAGTCTGCAGTGAATGGAGCGAAGATACCGTTATAATTGACTGAAGCATGTTGGTATGTCGTTTGTTTATCTCCTGAACTCAACTATCCTTATAGCCTAATATTCCTTGGAATTCATACTGAGCATGCGCTATGCAATGTCATAATTCCGTGAATTAGGATTAGCAGATAGTATTCTGCTATTACTCTCAAATTTTTAGCCAAATCGGTCTATTGGCTCCCGAGATAGCCTCCCTGACCATAAGTTCTAATGCGCATGCGCACTTACCTCTGTAGTAAGCAAGGGTGTCAAACTTTCATACTAAATTTAAGCATGTTCGCTCTCCTCTGTCATGTCCTCTTCTGAAATATCCTCACCTTTAAGGCTTATCTTTAAGATTTCTACTGCGCATGCGCAGGGCAGTGCAACTTCACTATGACATTATTTGTGGTTTTCACTCCGTGTCTTTTCTTGTTCACAAAATTTCAAAAATCGACCCGTGGGTTGCCGGGATAGCCTCTGTTACAATTAGTTCCACTGCGCATGCGCAGTGACCTTCATTGACCTGAAGACCGGATTCAAATCTGCATGACCGATTTCCTCTCATTAATATTGTTCGACAATATGGAATAGAGTGCAACGAGATTTATATATTATTTACATGTCTAAATACGATAGCGGATACAAGGGGCGAGGCTAGTGGGCTTAAGTCCCCCATGTGAAAATACCTAGAGCTATAGCATGAGCAAAGGATGTTTGGAGGCAATGGCAGAGGCTGGAGCTAAAGGTGAATTCAGGGTAGCGGGGGATAGGAGGCACGTGCACCCCCTTTGGTCGATCCTCAGCACCCCTGAAATGGCCACGGCGCCCTCAAACATTCGATGGCACCCCTGAAATGTCACTTCCCACCCTTTCCCCTAAGATGCAAAAATTGGCGCCCATCGGAAGGATTTTACGTGTCAAAGTTGCGCTCTATGCTCCGGATTACACCCCTTGCCCTGCGGACGGTGCCTCCTCTATCGGTAATCCTTGATCCGCCTATGCTCAAGCTCCTTAGCCCCATCACCGAACTGATATACTATATATAACTATATATAATAAATATATAATATATATATATATATATAAACTAAATATATATAACTATATATATATAAACTATAAACTACTTGCAAAGTTACGCTGCTCTAAACTACGCTGTACTGGAACGCACCGTAGAATGTTCCCAATCTTGTTTCATATAGCAGACAACAAGTATGTTGAATATGTAAAACACTCCTGAAAAGCTATACAAGAAGGAGCAGCGTAACATTTATCATACAATGAAGCAAAACAAGAAAAATATACAATTTCTTTTGAAATCCTGAAGCTCAAACAAAATTAGGAAGTGCAGTGAAGGACAAAAAGAGTCATGGATGTAAAATAAACTTAAATAAAAAAGGTGTGAAATTCTTCCTTGCACAGGTTTGAAGTGCAAGTTACTCATGCCAAATTGAGCTGATATACAGAATTCTATGGCCATTTTGGTATGCCATAAATGATGATAGCTATTGATGCAAATACACAGAAAAGCTAAAATTGACTTTTTTACTTTGACTTTCTTCTGTTACTGTTATTTTAAAGTCCTGGGAGTACAGAACCCTAGATAGGCTGACACTGACACAGTGTTATATGGAGTCCATGGAGGGTAAATATTCAGTTTAAGGTGCCTGTCACCAACAAAATCCAAGTGTCTCTACTAAGACCTCTGGCAAAACGACGATATAGGGACCTAAGTCAAAGCACTGGCATCTAGTTATTCTTCAAAGATGTTGACTCACCATTCCTTTCCCAGTTTCACAAAATTATAAGGTTCACAGACCTCTCACAGTCCACTCACAATTAGTAAACACACTTTAACTTGAATTCCACTTAAGTACACTTGCACAACAATAATACAATGACGACCTTTTAGGGCCTTCTTGACAGTAACTACCTAAAAACGGGGTATTTCCAAAAACAAATGTGTCTACATTTATTGCGTCCCAATGTGCAAAGTATGGCATTTTCGACGAGATCTCATCGGTGAGGGTGCCCTTGGAGACAGGAGCGAGTGGTGCTAATTTTATCATCCTGGTGCAAATTTGTGAGACTGGTACGAGGAAGTTGACATTTAAACCATACAAATAATGGCTGCATGGTTATTAAGAGACAGGAGGGGGCAGGGCATTTTTTTAAGGAAAAGTCAGTGGGGGGGGCATTTCTTGTGCTGGCCAATATAGTGTCTTCATGGGATCAAGACCCCACTTTGAGGGGGGTCTAATAACACTAAGACGCGTTGGTGTTTACAAATGTTTCTCAATTTTTGTGTTTTTCCATGTTATTCCAGATTATAGATGCTGCCCAGGGCTGCCAAGTTTTTCCCGCGGAAAAGGTCAAACCGAGTTAGAAAAAGGGCCAAAGAGGGGCAAAACGTTATTTTCACTAAAACAGCCAAATACATACCACAAAAACCAGATTTGAGGCTAAAACAGCCCCTTGCGGTAGACATAAGCCCACAGAAAAACTACTTGTATCACTGTTTAAAACTAATTGTTGACAGTTTGATATCGACTTGACGCGATATTTTTTAGCACACTACTGATTTAATAGGAAGCCGGGGTTGCCCTCCCAGTCCCGTGTGACCATCAAATGATTTTATCCACATAACCAGAACATGTATTAGCATCATTAATCATGTTGGCCGCACCACTCCCCGCTAACATTTAATGTTTTCTCTGTTTTCCAACTAAACATTTTTTTTGCTCTTGATTAGTGGCGGATCTAGGATATTGGTAAGTGGGGGAGTGCGGAGCCTCAGAGGGCGCACTTTTTCATCAACTTTTCACCCAAAGGGTGCCTATAGTATCACCTCCTTTGCGTCCGGTTTTCGGTGGCCATCATTTTTCTGGATCGTGTTTTTAACAAAGTTCTGTCCCTCCCTCCCACCCCCATAAGTTTGTCTGCTGCCCTTCTGCTTTTTCGGTATCAGAATATCGTATTCAAGAGCGGAAGAGGTAAAAAAGAAATATTATTTATACAAGGGACAAACCAGAAATAGCTTAGGTGCCTGCTGCTTGAAAAGGGGACAAAAAGGTCAGATTCCAAGAAAGGGCCAACTGAAAAAATCGCGGGGCCAAACACGGAAAAAACGACCCAATTCGAGATATTTGGCCACAAAATGGCCAACCTGGCAGCCCTGACGCTACCACAATGTATTCCAAATGAAAAGGTTATTTTCTTAGTTTTCTTGATGATTGTGGCAAGGTAAGCAAATTCCTAAAGTATCGGACACAAGTGGTTTATAGGCTAAATCGAGACAAGTTTTTACGTACATACCTACTATGATGTGTGATTGTTGCTGTCAAAATCATCTACAGAATGTAGCACAAAAACCAGTCGATAATTTTTAGGCTTACCGACGCGCCAACTGTCAGGGTCATATGGCGTCGCCAACTCTTTCCCTGTTGGAAGGGTTTCTCGGGAGGCCAGTTCTATGATTCTGACGAAGGGCTGTGGCCGAATATAGAATCTCTTCCAATTTTCAACATCGGGGAATCGATGAGAAAGGCCAGCTAACAACTTATCGACTTTACAGAACAAATTGATGCAGCGATCTCGCTATAAATTTCACGTATGCTACAACACACAACAAGCGTCGGAAAAGAGGGACCAGAGGGTCCGCCCCCACCCACTTTTTGATCAGCAATTTTAAATGGGAGAAAACCTATAATTAGCCGCTGCGGAAGGCAACGGAGACACCAAATTCGAAGAGTTTTTGGTACGAACGTGGTAAGTTTGTTGTCAGCATCAGGTTGAAGTTTGACTGGCCCCTCACTTTTTTGCCGGTGGTGACGTTTATGTATGCTACCACCACAATAATAAATAAAAAGGCAAAGCACTTCACACCGCCACACCCGCGACCAGTCTTACGCACTTTGACTACACCGTGTCCCGTCTAATCCACGAACGAGCTCTAAGCGCTCACAACTGACCGCGTGTGAAATGAGAGCATCATACAATCTCACGATTCTGGCTGGGGTATGGGCTTCCGGTCGGATAGAGCATGATGTTTGGTTGTTTGTAGGCCAGCGTTCATCTCCAGCGTTGTGAATAGCTGATGCTGAGGCTGCTTTCGCCTGGATTTCCCGTAACTACGCGCTTTGTTTCGTCTTCGCACGACGGAGGAGACAGCCACGGATGAATATTTTTAACACACCTTTTTGAATTACCAATTTGGCACCAGCAATAAAACTAAATTATTATTATCGGGTGGTGTTCTGTCTCATTTTCTTTAGGTGAGTTTGCATTTGTTGAAGTTTAAGTCATCTGTTTATTTCACTGGGGGAGGCAATTTCCGGGCACTGGGGGAAGGCATTTTGGCCGACTGGGGGGGGCAAATGGCCCCCAGTTAACATGTTATAAAATGGCCTGGGAGGGGGCCTTAGAAAAAGTCATGAACTAACTATCAGCTTGCAAAATTAATCAGCTTGCAAAAAAATAATCAGCTTGCAAAAAATAGTAAGAACTCTCTCTCTCTCTCTCTCTCTCTCTCTCTCTCTCTCTCTCTCTCTCTCTCTCTCTCTCTCTCTCTCTCTCTCTCTCTCTCTCTCTCTCTCTCTCTCTCTCTCTCTCTCTCTCTCTCTCTCTCTCTCTCTCTCTCTCTCTCTCTCTCTCTCTCTCTCTCTCTCTCTCTTTCTCTCTTTTTTTTTTTTTTTTTTTTTTTTTTTTTTTTTTTTTTTTTTTTTTTTTTTTTTTTTTTTTTTTTTTTTTTTTTTTTTTTTTTTTTTTTTTTTTTTTCTCTCTCTCTCTCTTCTCTCTCTCTCTCTCTCTCTCTCTCTCTCTCTCTCTCTTTCTCTTCTCTCTCTCTCTTTCTCTCTCTCTCTCTCTCTCTCTCTCTCTCTCTCTCTCTCTCTCTCTCTCTCTCTCTCTCTCTCTCTCTCTCTCTCTCTCTCTCTCTCTCTCTCTCTCTCTCTCTCTCTCTCTCTCTCTCTCTCTCTCTCTCTCTCTCTCTCTCTCTCTCTCTCTCTCTCTCTCTCTCTCTCTCTCTCTCTCTCTCTCTCTCTCTCTCTCTCTCTCTCTCTCTCTCTCTCTCTCTCTCTCTCTCTCTCTCTCTCTCTCTCTCTCTCTCTCTCTCTCTCTCTCTCTCTCTCTCTCTCTCTCTCTCTCTCTCTCTCTCTCTCTCTCTCTCTCTCTCTCTCTCTCTCTCTCTCTCTCTCTCTCTCTCTCTCTCTCTCTCTCTCTCTCTTGTTCCTTACTGTCTCATTCTAAATTACTTGGGGTCCACAGATGTTGCATGCAGCTTGTTATATGCCACTATGTTCAATAGTTGGCACTAAAAATAGCTGACCTCCTGTCAGTTGTCTGTTTGCTGTTTTACTTTGTTTAACTATGGATCTTTTAAATAAAAAAACGAATAATAGAAGTAGCATTGCATTGTGTGCGTAGGAATGGGTACATTTTTCTCCCTGGTACCTATCTGGCAGATTGGTGTGAATTTTTTAAGGCTGGTGGTGCGATAATTTTAGATGGCTGATATGACTAGTCTGGCCTGCTGCCATACTTTGCAGACTGGAGTGCTTCTCCTGTTGGAGTGTCTTCCTCCACATTATTTTGTAAAGTTAATGAAGAACTTTATAATCAAATAAGAACAAATAAGTACAATAATTTTCTTTCAACTAATTCAATTAAAAACATATATGCCTTTTTAATGTTAATAAAGCAGCTATATGTTATATTTGAAAGGGGTAATTCCTTTCTGAAATTAGGCACAGTTCACTCTGTATTTCACTGTATTTCATACCTATGTTGCTTTTGTGTGAATGTCACCGCTCTTTATGAAACATGATTCTGAGTACAGTGTAACTTTGCAGTTGAATGTAGTGTAAAACACATCACATTTCTACAAATTTTTCAAATGGGCCCTGACACAAATTTGTGCAGGATGCAATGCACAAAACCAAACAAATAAAGAATGAATGGTTATAAAGACTCAGAAGGAGGCCTTATAAAACCAACTAACTAATAAGGGAGGTAGGATTGCAGGGTGTGGGTAAGGATGGTTGCATTTTTCTCCCTGGTATATTGTGGATTGGTGCAAACTTTAGGTGGCTGGTGGTGCATAATTGTGCAAGAATTTTAGATGGCTGGTGCCACTGCTCTGGTGTGCTGCCAAACTTTGCACACTAGCCACAGACAAGATCTCTTTGAAAGTGCCATACTTTCCACACTGGGCTATTGATAAGGACAACCTTACTTTGGGAACTTAAGGGTTTGTTCCAGCACCTCCTTAGAACAAATTGATGAGAGTAGCTTAGATGAAGTCAGAGCCGGTGCAAAAAACAGTGTCTGCTGGACCGATTTGGGAGCAGATATCAGCTGATAGCACCTGATCTGCACCAATATGGCGGGCATGGCACAGCTAAGAAACTAATCTAATTTGATTAAGGCCTCTGATACTCATTTAATGTATTATAAGTGAAAGTGGAATACAGAAAAACAACGGAATTAAAACCTTTAGCTGCCCACAAACGTCGATTCTCACTGTAAAGTGTAAAACAACTTATTTTAGTTTCTCAATTGAAATTTGTGTGCCACAATTGAGCTCCTCCAACCTCCTCTGAAAAACCTCCTTTTGTTTGAGAGGAGGTTGGATTAGATTTGAGATGAGCTTTGGCAGGCTTGGAGGAAGTTTAAGGAGGCGCTGGACCGGGCAAGAGGAAGTTGGAGGAGCTTTGAGGAGGTTGGAGCAGGTTTGAGGAGGAGCTGAAACAGGCCCCAAGTAAACCCTGCACAAAACTTTTTCCTATGACTGGAGCTATATTTCCTTTCCAATACATGGAATAATGAAAAGGAGTATCAACAAAAGACAACGGTAAGATAACCAATGCCCTGGAAATCTATTGATTAATCTATGTATCTATTACCTTGACGGAGTATCGACAAAAGAAACCGGTAAGATAAACGGAACCCATGCGCAAGAAAGCTTTTAATAAATCACTATCTCTAAAGTCTATTACCTTCGAAAATGTGGAAGGACGGCAAATATTCTTCACCGCGAGGAGCGAAAGACGAAACACGATTCACAACATACAACACGCACTTTTCACTTCGCCTCAGCTGCGTTCTTTTGCTTGTTTTGATATTGAGCTTCCATATAGTCCAGATAAAACACTTTCCGTGAGGTGAGTGTGGATAAATCACGTCCTCTACTACCCTTGATAAATAATTGAAGTTCGTCGAGCTTATAAGGAAAGCTCAACTTTTCTAATCAATTTATTTTCATTTATAAGGAAAATAATTTGGAACTGATGTTGTGAAATAGGCGTTAACCCACCAGGTTTTACCTTTACCCAAGGCCGTAAAGGAAAGGTTGGTTTTGGATTAGTATAACCCAAGGCCCTAAAAGTATAGCCTACCAAGACATACCAGCAGTTTTTGATAAATATTTCTTTCTTTATCACTGTGAATTGAACCTTCTGTAATAATCCTGGGAATTTAGAAAAATTTTTTCACAATTTTTTTTTTTTTTTTGTATAATACAGTAGGCTGCAAGCTGGCATAGTACCATTTAGATGCACCAGATCTGCTATCTCTGCGCATTGGGGGATAAACTTGCGCACTTCCTCCCCGAAACGCTAAAGTAATAATAATAAAGCGAAGCGCACACAATTTTTCTATCGAATGAGTGGTGGTGGTGTGGTGTCTGAAAGATGTCTGCGTAAAACGGAAAAACTAATTGATTGAAATTCAGTTGAAAAATTCAGTAACTTCTTAAAGCCTACATTTTCTGTGTACATACATCTCCAGGGGCGTAGCCAGAGCTTTGTTATGGGGGGGCACACCTAGGTACTTTGAGTGGCACCCTGGGGAAAAAGTGCATTTTTTTAATGTAACCTAAAAACTTACTATATTTTTGTTTATATCATTTTTTGGGCATCTTTGCTTAAATAAAAATGCAAATAGATGATTGAAGGAGAAGGACAACACGATTTAAACCAAAAAGAAAATCACTAAAATGTCATGGAAGTAGCCAAAACATGACTGTTTCGGATATATTTAAGGACACATCAGCCAACTCATGCAAGTACTTAACATCAGAGAAATCAGCGGAGCATGTGATATATGTTACAATGTGCAGGTTAAGGCATATTGGAGTCAAAAATTCATTTGTTATGCCCACTGGTTATGTTCTGACAAGTGAGCCCTGGCTGAACGCAGATTAAGTTCCTTGCCTCCCACAATCACCGTGGGATGAGGAGTGGCATAGTGTCTTTGGAGGGAACACATTTTATACTGCCGGAAAAATTTGGGAGATACATTTTTAACATGTTTATTTAGTTCCATATTCTCAAGGATCGGTCCCAGTTAAAAGTAAATAAAAGGTGAACAGGCTAGTGGTTTGGATGGGTATGGTGTGACAGGGCTGACAATTGTGAGAACTAGTTCTTCATTTAAATTAATCAGTAGAAATCCTGGTTTAGGGGACTGTGCTCTGAGCTTAGGGGCACATGCCTTTGTATCATCCCTTTCCAGAATCCACCAGTATAATAAGCAATTTATATAACCTAGGGTGCCTAGGTATCACAAACCGTTTTAGAGATTCCTCGTTCCTTGGTAGCTCCATTTTACAAGGAGAGTTTCCATTGTGTTTTTATTCCCCATCTATTCAAGACCAGCTCTGGGGCCCCCAAGTGTGGATCAGAGGCCTCCAGAGCATCTTCCCACATCCCCCAGTTGTGCCTCCAGGGACTAGACTAGCTCAGTGACCCCGCCCCGAGATGATGGAAGTTGGTCTTATGTTCTTATTACCTGTCTATTCAAGACCACCTCAGGGGCCCCTGTTGTAGATCAGGGCCACAGAGCAGCTCATGCTTCACCCAGGGACTGGACTAGCTCATTGATCCCAGAGATGAGGTCATCAGACTAGCTCAATGGGCCACAGATAGGCTCATAGGGCCTTAAACCAGTTCAAGAGGCCCCAGAACAGTTAAAGGTGCCAGATCACCTCAGGGGGCCTCAAGCCAACTTAAGGGGCTCTCACAAACTTAGTGCCCAGACCAGCTCAGGGTACCCTCAGAACCTAGACCCGCTTTTGGGCCTCAGATCAGCTCTTGGGGCCCCAGATCAGTTCAGGGGCCTCAAGTCAGGTCAGGGGGCAAGATCAAGTCAGGGCCACTAAATCAGGTCAGGAATCCCTCACCAGCTCAGGGCCCAGGCAGTTCAAAAGCCCCAGAGCTGCTCAGGGAACACCATATCAGCCCATAGGGCACCCAATCGGCTCACATAGCGCCGCTGTGTGAGCCTATTAGGACGAGAGCGAACTGAGTTGTGGTTGTGGAGGAGTGCTGTGCTCATTTTATCTTTGTGCCTGCAATCTGTACGGTTTTGCTTGCCATGGTGTTTTGGAATGTCCTATAGTTTTTAGGTTTTAATGTGTTGCTCCCGCGTCCGTGCCCGCCTTGGCGTTATTTCAGGGATCCCACGCTTTAGGGCGGGCACGGATACAGGACCTAGTGTTCAAGGAAAGTCAATCAATACATACGTGTATGGATCCAGCTCAGCCTCAGGGGCAATCAGATCAGTGGTCCCCGACCAGCTCAGGGCCCAGATCAGCTCAGGTATACCAGATCAAGTCAGGAGGCACTTAATCAGCTCAGGAGCCCCATACCATCTCAGGGGCCCTCACCAGCCCCTGTGGGCCCAGCTCAGCTCATTGCCTGGGAGCTGCTCAGGAAATCATGCAATCAACCCAGGAGGCCCGGGTCAGCTTAAAGGGCACCATATTAGCCATGGGGCACCAGACTAGCTCAGAGGGAATAAGATGGGCTCAGGAGACACACTGATGACTCAGCAGGCACCAGATCGACTCAGGGGGCATTAGTTAAGTTCAGGAGGCAGTATATCTGCTCAGGGTGCACCAGATCGATCAGCGCAGGGGGGCAAGTTCAAGTCGGGCACTAAATCAGCTCAGGGATCCCTCACCAGCTTGGGGCCTAATCAGTTCAAATGCCCCACAGCTGCTCAGGGCACACCAGATCAACTTTGGGGACAAACAATCAGATCAGTGGTCCCCGACCAGCTTGGGAATACCAGATCAAGTCAGGAGGCACTTAATTAGCTCAGGAGCCCCATACCATCTCAGGGGCCCTCATCAGCCTCTGTGGGCCCAGCTCAGCTCAGGGCTTTAGAGCTGCTCATGAAATCACGTAAGGAGGCACACGTCAGATTAAACGGCACCAGATCAGCTCAGGGGGCACCAGACTAGCTCAGAGGGCATCATATGGGCTCAGGAGGCACCAGATCGACTCAGGGGCATCAGTGCAAATCAGGTGGCACCAGATCGATCTGCTCGGGGGCCAGATCAGCTCCCAGCCCCCTAGACTATGGCAGGAGCCTAAATCAGCTCAGGAAGCATCATAACAGCTCAGAGGACACAAGGTGGGCTCAGGGCTCATCAAACTAGCTCAGGGGGCACTAGGCCATCTAAGGAGACATCAATAATCAGCTGAGGGGGCACCTAATCAGCTGAAGCACCATATTGACTTAGAATACAGAATCAACTTGGGGAGGCATGAAATCAGCTCGGGAGGCCCAAATCAGCTCAAGGGGCACTAAATCAGCTATTAGGGCACCAAGCAAGCTCGGAGGCATTAGACTAGCTCAAAGGCATTATATAGGTTCAGGAGGCACAATTATTCGCTCAGTGGGGCACTCGATTGACTCAGGGGCACCAGATCAGCTTAGAGGGCAAGTAATCAGCTCAAGGGGCCAAGACCAGCTGAGAGGCCACGAAATAAGCTCAAGGAGCACCAGATTAGCTTTACCCGTTGATTATTGGCGACGATGAGTTAGGTGGGCACATACTAGGTGCCCATACTCTTCCCGGGTGCTTGGAAAGGCGAAAGAATGCCCTTAGCTGACCGAAAAAGGTATTAAGTTGTCCAACAATAGTTTCAATTGCTACATGCGGTCCAGTTTCATCTAACTTCAATGGTGTAGGGCACTAAATTTCGAGCGGCACGGCCCAAATTGGGTACACCACCTGGCAATCAAAAGGGCACCCCGGCAGTGATGGGGGCACGTGCCCCATGTGCTCCCCCCCCGGCTGCACCCCTGGCCAGTAGATCAACTCCCGGAGGCATTAAATAAGCTCACGGTGTCCGGATCAAGGGGCACTAAAACAGCTAAAAGGATACCAGGCAAGCTCGGAGGCATCAAACTAACTCAAGAGTATTATATAGGTTCAGAAGGCACACTTATTTTGCCAGGGTGTCACCAGATTGACTATGAGGGCACCAGATCAGCTCAGAGGGCACATGCTCAGCTCCAGGGGGCACCAGATGAGCTCTGCCCGTACGAACATTGGCGACGATGAGGCATTATCTGGAAACGGATTACGTGGCTATAGTCTTCCCGGGTGCTTGGAAAGGCGACAGAATTCCTTAGCTGACCAAAAAAGCACTTAATTGTCAAACAATAGTTGAAATCGCCAAACACAGTCTAGTTCCATCTAGGTTCAACGACATAGGGCACTAAATTTCGAGCGGCACGGCCCAAAGGGGGTACACCACCTGGCAATCAAAAGGGCACCCGGCACTGATGGGGGCATGTGCCCCTGTGCCCCTGGCTGCGGCCCTGGGCAATAGATTAACTATGGGAGGCATTAAATAAGTTCAGGGGCCCGGATCAGCTCAAGGGGCACTACAAACAGCTAATAGGGCACCAGGCAAGCTTGGAGGCATCAGACTAACTCTGAGAGCATTGTATAGGTTCAGAAGGCACAATTATTTTCTCAGGGGGGGCACCAGATTAACTATGAGGGCATCAGATCAGCTCAGAGGGCACATGATCAGCTCCGGGGGCCAAGACCAGAGCTCAGCTGGCACCCGATGAGCTCAAGGGGCACCAGACTAGCTCCGCCCGTACGATTATTGGCGACGATGAGGCATTATCTGGAAACTGATTACATGCCTATACTCTTCAAGGGTGCTTGGAAAGGCGACAGAATGCCCTAACTGACCAAAAAGGCACTTAATTGTCAAACACTAATTTAAATCGCCAAATGCAGTCTAGTTCTATCTAGGCTCAACGGCACAGGGCACAAAATTTCGAGCGGCATGGCCCAAAGAGGGTACACCACCTGGCAATCAAAAGGGTACCCCGGCACCGATGGGGGGGCACGTGCCCCCTGTGCCCCCTCTGTCTGCGCTCATGTACATCTCTGATCTTTTCGATGAGCAGTTGCGTATTCTTTGTAAATTCACCCCTTATCTTCCAGTCATGGCCCAGGGGGATACATTTTCTATGCACCCTCCACCCCTGAAATTCCCGATCATCCAGTCTGCGGAAGAGGTGACATGTTTCAACTCAACAAGATCTCATTGGAGCAGCCTGTGGGTAGACTTATCAGTTTGGGGCAGGTTTTGCCAGTGACAGAGGAATGTCTGAATTTAAGGGGGACACCATGGACTTCAATCCATTTCTTTCCAGTCAAAACCCTAGGGTTAGTGGGTATTATGGTAGTAGGCAGATCACATCTCACGCTTCAAAAGGATCACATCAGAAGGTCCACTGATCAAAGGGTCTAATGTTCATAGGTTCTACCCTTTGAAAGTTAGATTTTTTAAGAAGAAGTCCAACATTCAAGAGGTCCAAAGAGGCGTGCTCAGATGCATGAGAGTGGGGTGCATGATGCTGCAGAGGCATGCTAAGACACATGATAATAGGAGGCAATGAGGGTTGGGTTAGGTCAGATCCAGATCAAATCAGGTCAGGTCAGTTGTGTATGGCCTTGGTCCCTATTTCCTAGTTTGGGGATATCACCCCTCTTTCTAGAATTGGAGTGCGCCTCTGGTCTGGGTACCACTTAACACTACTCAAACCCTCGCACCTTCCATCTGTTTCACCTCTAGGGATTTTATTGCAGAATGTGGGGATGTTTCTAAAACATTTCCCAAAGTTATACCCAGACCAGAGGCACACTCAGAACCTGACAAAAGAGGGGTCATATTCCCAGACTAGGAAATAGGGACCAAGGGCATACACAACTGACCTCACCTCACCTCACCTCACCTCACCTAACCTAACCTAACCTAACCTAATCTAACCTAACCTAACCCTCATTACCTCCTATTATCAGGTGTCTTAGCATGCCTCTGTGGCATCATGCACCCCACTCTCGTGCATCTGAGCACGCCTTTTTGGACCTTTTGAATGTCGGACTTCTTATTCAAAAGGTCTAACTTTCAAATGGTAGAACCTATGAACATTAGACCCTTTCATCAGTGGACCTTCTGATGTGATCCTTTGAACCGCGAGATGTGATCTGCCTACTACCATAATACCGGGTTAGTGTTAAAATTTCTGATTTAAAGAGGCACTGTGCCCTATTGCCCCCCAGTTCTGCTGCCAGTGGCTTTTGCCCATCTTTTTTCGTCATCAACTATTTTTATTATTTTCCATATGAGACAGATGAAACGGAATGATACAGATGGGAATTAAAAAGAAAAAGTTACAGACAAGATTAAAAGAGCTAAAATATATTAAAGTGATTGCAAGCTCATATCCACCCAGCCCCATCTGGTCAGCCAGCTGGCAGGGACTGACAGCTATCTATCGATTTTGGCACCCCCACCCACCATCAGCGCCCTCACTGCAGCCACTGCACTGCCAGCCACTTAAGATTCACACCAATTTGCAATATACTAGGGAGAAAATTGCACTCATTCCTACCCACACAATGCTATGCTTCCTCTCTTATTAGTTAGTTAGTTTTATAAGGCCCCTCCTGTGTCTTTATAACCATTCAGCCATTATTTGGTTGGTTTTCAGTGTCGCTTTTCTCACACTAGTCTCGTAAATTCACACCAGGATAATAAAATTCACACCACTCACTCCTGTCTTCAAAGGTACCCACACAGACGAGATCTTGTCAAAAATGCCATACCTTGCATGCTGGGCTGCAGGCACCCCCAGAAGACCACTGGTCAATCTTTCAACTGTTGTGCTATTTTATAAAAAAAACAGGTGACTGCTGATGCCAAGTGGTTAACAAAAAACCAGGTGACACCACAGCCACCGGTCAGCCAACTTGGATGGTGGCATGTACTTTCATTCCGATTCCAATCGGAATTAAATCCGGCTAGAGTTCCATCCGATCTATCAAGATTCACTAGTACTCACTCTGACAGCACAACTCCGCCAACAACACAGTCAGGGAACTTCAGGCCTCTGCAGCACGTTCAAGTTCCGAGAAGGTGGCATACCAATGGGGGACAGGGGTCACATTGCAGACAAGGAGCCCACTTATATGTTGGTCTAGTATAGGTAACCCTGAACAGCGGGAAGCCAAGCCGACTCGCAGACAAATGGCTGTTTCGCTCAGGCCGCGTCCCCATCTTCAGCAGCCACACGACCGGCGGTGGAACGACAGACGAACGTTGAGCAGCCAGGCAGGTCCCAGCTCTTAGCGGGGCTCTACAATCCGATCGACCCGGCCGCCACCGACGTCAGGGAGAACCGCGGCCCGTGTAGGCCGAGAGACTTCAAGGCAGTGTTGTAGAGTGTTTAGTCTAGTCTTAAAATCAGAATGTGTGTCACGAGTGTCTGTGTATATGCCAGCAACCAAATAGGGTACTAGTGGGTCAGGTATAACTAGGTCAAAAATTTGAATACACAGTTGGTCCCGACTCAGTCTTCCTCTCGCCTCCGACGACATAACAACAGCACCAACTAGAATCATCGTTACCCGGCGAACGCCGCCGTAAATTTCTGAGCATAGGTAGCCGATTTGCAAATTCGGTATGCAAACCAAGTCCAAACCAAGGACTGGGGTGCAGGTCACGAGGACGGACTCGAGGTCACTGAGGACTGGGGTGCAGGCCGTGAAGACACCAGCGGTGGCGTTGGGTCGACGCATCACAGGACGGCTCGGGTCACCGAGACTGAGTGTAGTCCAGGACTGGCTCGGGGTCGCCAGGACTGGGTCAGTCGAGGATGGGTTCGGGGTCACCGAGGACTGGGGTAGCCGTGAAGACACCAGTGTGGCGTTGGATGCTGACGTGCAGACCGTGAAGGGGGGCTCGGGGTCACCGAGGACAATTCTTGCTTTTAACCGGCAACAATTCGTCAGATTTTACAATGCAATCGCCAGACAAAAAGCAGTATCTGGTCAGCCGTTTACATACTGCTTTCTGCCTAGGTAAAACCGTCCCGGCGAAAGCGTGAAGATTAGCAGTATGTGGATACTGCATTTTGCTCGGTTAAGGCATGCGTGTCTGCGGGCCGTACTGCCTTTTGACATAACTTACATACGTTTTATGTGAAAAATTACATCTGATTGTTATAATTTTGGTACCATTAGACGCGCAATTTCAAGGGCTTTCCAGTGATACCAAAAACCAAAAATTAAGGAATAATGATACATGCTGCTTTTTCCTTGCCGAGGGCAGAATAGCACGCATATCACAGCACACTATACACTCAATATCATAACACGCACGTGAATTACATGTGTGCAGTCTGATAGAGCCAGACAAGAGTATAAAAGAGGAGCAGGGCACTGGTGGACAAACAGATGGGACAGTGAAAGATAGGAGAGGAGGGAGGCTGTAATCGAGTTACATGCACTCAAGAAGAGTCGAGCAGAAGGGACAAGAAAGGGGCTGTGTACTAGTGGGTCAAATAGGGCCAGACAGAGCAGAGAAGAAAAGGTAAGGTGCTGGTGGGCAGACAGAAGGGGCCGGGAAATTCGGACAAGAGAGGAGGTCTGGGCTCTGGTGACCTCTCAAAAAAGAGCCAGGTAGGGCGAGCAGTGTGAGAGAGGTTAGAACACTAGTGGGCAGTCGGATATGACTGGACAGGACAGAGAAGGGAGGGCAGGGCAATGGTGGGTCGAATACAGTCAAACAGGGAAGAGAAGAAGAGAGGCCAAGGTGCTGTTGGGCAGCCAGGTATAGTCGAGCAGGGCAAATAAGGAGGGTAAGGTATTGATCGACATTCAGATACGGCCAGACGGGGGAAGCTGGTGGGCAGTCGGATTTGTCCGAACAGGGCAAATGTAAAAGGATGGCTGGGTGCTGCTGGGCAGTAAAATAGAGATGGGTGATTTCACAGGTTAGGGTGAGCTGTAAGACACGGCCCCAGATATTTGTTAACCAACGAGTGGAGAACAAGTTGACGTGGCAGGACATGTAGTTTGGATTCCAGTAGCTGATATCTACAGTTATGGGCGAAAATCGGTGGTTGGCCCTGGGCCGCTCATTGGTGGGCGCAGCATGGGGGACTGGTAGGAAAAATGCCCACCAGTTAGCAGCTTCAAATATGCCTGCACTTAAAACTTCTTGCAATACACACTTAAAACCTGTCGAACCATTTCCAAAAACGTAAACTTTTACCAGCCTTTACAAACTGCAGCTATCCTCTGGTACAACACTCTTATCAAAACTTTATACACACTATCGCCAAATTATTTGCGAGTTCCGGTACCGACCACATCGTCGGACGCCTTGGATTTGAAAATTTCTATGCCCGAATCGGATAAAAAGAAGACTCAATCGCCATTAAATTTTTTTAAATAGTGTTTTCTTTAATGCAACCAAACCTGATAAATGCCGTGGTTCATTCAAAAAACCTTCTCAAGGGATTTATAGGACTATACAGAATATGGAATCCAGTGTCCCACCATGGATATTAAAACCACGGTTAGCCATGCTATCTGGTAACCGTGTAGTAATGAAACTGGTAGGCCATCGGTGACCCCAGAATCGTGACGAGTGAGATGATAAAACATAGGGTGTCATGATCCTGTTTTAATCACTAGTGCAAGTTGGTACAGATATGCAGTGTATATAAGAAGACTTCCTACAGACGCCCCCTCATCCAACCACTCATGCAAACATATTCCGTGGGGACTGGGCCCATTCGGGCATTTTCTGGGTCTGCTCCCAAATGGTGTTGGATTACTTGTCTATTTGCAGCCCGGAGACAACTGAATGCGCTTTGAGGTCTGACGAGCAGTGATATTTTAGTGGGACCTTGGTGCTAGTAGCTGTAAAGCTAAATGCAGAGGAATCTGTCATCACTTGCTAAATAATGTTTTATCGTCACAGCTACACGCTGAAACAGTATGGCAGCCATGGGCGGGGAAGTAATGGACAAGAAGGTGGTTAGTGCTAAATTGAACAGACTCCTTCTGGAAGAGAGGGAGATTGTTGGAGCAATGGCAAAGCTGAAGGAGCTGAAGAACAAGCTTAAGGTGAGAAGGGTTGACTGCGGAAAAGGACCAGTCCCTATGGTCTGGTGTGGATCGGAGACGGACCAGTCCCAATGGTCTGGTGTGGATCGAAGACGGAGATTTAAAACTCAAATGTGAGGAAGCGATGAGTAGTTTCCGAGTGCCGAGGTTGAATTTTCTAATTGTTTTAGACGGCTGAAAAGACCTACAAAAAGTCAGAAGACTCTTAAACCATTCGGGTATAATTTAGGCATTTGCATTGTACTCTTTGGAGATATATATGTTTTAGAATTAGATGTGCTGTTTAGAAAGCGAATTGTGTTATAAGGTATCTTCTGGTAGGGTGCGGGTTGGGACCGGCTGTCTGATCTGCGCCGGTGCTGCCGCCAGGTGGAGGAGCTGAGCATCATGGCGGCGCTGCGGGAGCGCTCGATGCTTGTGGAGCCGGCGTCAGAGAGGGCGCCAGATCCGGCGGCCACGGCAGTGTCGGGGAGGCTGCAGCCTGAGGGGACTGTGGCACCGCCCTCGGGCGGAAGAGCAGACGGACAGGCGCCCCCCCTCCTCCTGCAGCTGCCGGACCTGCGGCGCCCACTCCATCGGCGGCACCCGGACCCTCGGCGCCTAGTCAGCCCCAATTACAGCTCTCTGTGCCCTGGAGCACTGCTCAAGGTCAGCTCAACAACGTCTGCAACAGAATGTATTTAATTCGTGTTTGTCTCGTTGTAACTTGGTATGGAAGTGTGGGATCGGGTATGTGAACAGAGATCGGTTCTGTTGATTTTGCTTCTGCGTAGTCAGCAGAGGCCTGCTGTAGTGGAACTGCTGGTTGCTTACCTTCATCGTCGGAGGGGGCGGATTCTCCCCACCCCTCACCGCATGTTTTCTCGGGGTATATTTGACGGGAAAATATGACCCTTATTTCTGGTGATCTCCTGAAATTTCTGAATTCTACTAAAACTAAATTAGACAAGGTGCCTGACAGTTTTGGATAATCCCTAGCACCGGGATGGTTCAATGGCTTGTTACTTTAGGGAGGGTCTATTTACATGTATTTGGTCCCAGGAATGATTTACGAAAGCTTTCTCCTTTGGCGGATCAGCAAGAGCATGTACCCCTGCAATTTAATATTGGGATCGCAAGGTTCGGCAAGATAGAAAGCAATTATGACAGAAAGTTTTTTTCTTATATGAATATGATGCATTATGCTGCATTATTTTACTTCCCTACATCCGCCTTTGACTATTTTAAACGTAGATAAGTTTTGAAGTGCTGCGGCGAGGAGCATGATGATTCTATGTAACAGAAACTGTTAAAATGAATACATTTCACTGCATAGTTGTGGCCTTCAAACTGTCATTGAATTCGGAACTTTCACATATTCTAAGACAAATGTTTCACATTGATTAATATTCTTCTATGACCTAAGAAAATAATATTTCAGTTCCAATTTTTCAAATCGGACCAGGGAGAGGCGAACCCGCCGTGCAAATCAATTTGGGTAGCCAGGAGCCCGACATGGTCAGAGGTGTCACACATTTCTTTCATATGGGTCAGATTTCAAGGGGGCTTTCTAACCCTAACCAGAGGGCCCGGAGTTTTGAAGGTCTCTACATTGTGGTGGACCAAACACCCAGTTCTGCTATACCTGTATATCATTTACAGATTCCTTCCGCTGACTAAATACCCCTTATAAGAAAGGAGGCCACCTATGAGCCTCCTTTTCCATTAATGGGTCTCCGTGTGCCCCTCATTTAATCGGATGGGGGCTCATGACCTTTTAATTACCCGACTTTGGAATATGGGCAAGGCTATCAACTGAAGATAATGTTGAACTAAGAGCATCCTCTTCTATCTAGAAAGCCTCCTCGATCAGATATGCCCCCTTTGATCTGTTCAGGGGCCATCTCATGCATGCCGGGGGCCTTAATTGTAAGAACGGCAAGCTATCGGGGGTGCTGGAGACCTGGGTCTGCCAAAATTGGATCCTGCGTAACTTGTTCGGGCGGAGAGGATTTCCGTCACCTGCTTTAGGCGTCCATCCTCTAAATATATAACTGACTAGATCATTTAGCTGACCTGGGAGCATGCTCTACCATTTAAAGGGAATGTGGTACCTTCATAACGTGATTTTAACTGAGATAGCCAAGTTGTAAAGCAAGTCGGAAAACCCAGTCCTCCATATATCATTTGTCTTGGAACTCGATATTTCCGTAGAAAAAGCTAAAACCTACCTGACACTAGCCCCCTCATCAGCCCCTCGCCGGGCGGCTATTGTTGTGAGCTGCTGGTGTGACGACATATGCTGACGTCACGATGAGCATCACAATCGAAGCCCTTGAAGCGTTTCAAGTATGGTCGTGGTTGCCAGATCATGACATCATCCACAGGTAGATATTTATTTTCCTAGAGGAGTATTTTTAAAAACAATATATTGAGCTTATTGAACATTTATCAGAGAAATCATGAGTGGTTTCATTATTTTTGGCTGAAAGTACGCCTAATTTCACTAAATTCCAGGATTCGACCAAGGTGCCACATTCCCTTTAAAGGAAATGTGACACCTTTATAACGTGATTTTAACTAAGATTGCCAGGCTTTAAAGCATGCCGGAAGGTCCGGTACTCATATCATTTATCTTAAAGCTCAAAATTTCCGTAGAGAAAAGCTAAAAACCTACCTGAAATGTACCCAAAATGTACCCATGCAGCCGGCCACAGTTGTCAACTGTTGGTGTGACGACATGCTGACATCACGGTCATGGACGTTAAAGGGAATGTGGCACCTTCACAACGTGATTTTAACTGAGATAGCCAAGTTGTAAAGCAGGTCGGAAAACCCGGTACTTCATATTGCATCTGTCTTGGAACTCGATATTTTCGTAGAAAAAAGCTAAAACCTACCTGACACCAGCCCCTCTCAGCCCCCCGTCGCCGGCGGCCATCGTTGTGAGCTACTGGTGTGACGACATATGCTGACGTCACGATGAGCATCAGCCAATCGAAGCCCTTGAAGCGTTTAAAGTATGGAAGTGGTTGCCAGATCGTGACATCATCCACAGGCTGATATTTATTTCTTTTCCTAGAGGAGTATTTTTAAAAACCAAATATTGAGCTTATTGTACATTTTTCAGAGAAATCATGAGTGGTTTCATTATTTTTGACTAAAAGTACGCCTAATTACACTAAATTCCAGGATTCGACCAAGGTGCCACATTCCCTTTAAGAGGACGTGTTCTGGCCCCAAGGTGCCACATTCCATTTAGAGAGAATGTGGCACATTGGTCGAATCCCGGAATTTAGTGTAATTAGGGGTATTTTTGGCCGAAAATCGTGAAAACGTCCATTATTTCTCTGATGTATGTACAATGAGCTCAATATTTTGAGTTTTAGGATGCTCCTTTAGGGTGAACATAAACCTCTGCCTGTGGATGACGTCATGATCTAGCAACTACTACCATATTCAATAGGCTTCAACGGCTTCAATTGGCTGATTACTCACCGTGACATCAGCGATGTCGTCACATCAATAGCTGACAACTGTGGTCACCTGGTTGGGGTAGATTTGAGGTACATTTCAGGTAGGCTTTTAGCTTTTCTCCATGGAAATTTTGAGTTTCAAGACAAATAATATATTGAGTATCGGGTTTTCCGGCATGCTTTACAACTTGGCTATCTCAGTTAAAATCACGTTATAAAGGTGCCACATTCCCTTTAAACGTCAAATGGGTAGACCTACGTGACTGTTGGCAACGCATTGATCATCACATTACTGAGGCTATGAGAGGTTTCCAACATCGAAGAAGGTCTCCCCGAAATCAGCGGAGGGCCTTCTAAATTTGCATGGGGTCTCCCTCACTCCTGGTTTTGGTGAACTTGTCCCAGTCATCTCTGGGGGCAGGACTGCGGCCATGGTTCCCCTGCTGAGATGGTCATGAATCATACACTGATGTACTGCAGACGTTTTTATCATGTTCTTTCTTCGTTTAAGTGCGTACTTTTTAATTAACATTTCTTGGCATATTAACTAGTTCATAACAAATGTATCGAAGAAACATAATAATGTCAGTAACCCACTCAGCGCCTCTAGTATCCTTCAACCGTCGTGCCAACTGCGAATCGCCATCCCTTTTACCGTTAATTCTCGTTCCAGGCTACGATGAAGAGGAGGAAGAAGATGAAGATGATCTTTAATAAGGATCTTCGCGCTCAACTACTGTGATAATAGTCATACTGACATTTTGAGATGGTTTCGGTGATGTGTTGTCTGACACTGTTTTCAATAGCACGTCGCCACGGATGAAATCGGACGCAAGGCCGTTGAAGAGTATTATCATTGCATCATTTGTAACTTGAAATACACTGCAGAATGTGAATTCGCCTTTTGTATTATAATTACACCATTATTACGTAAAAACGGGCACTATTACAGTACTAGAACTCACAAGATGACACTGCCTGTCTTCATACCGATATCACGTGCCTCACCACAGGACACAGGTACGCACACACGCCACACAGCATTGACACAGGCCCTCTGTCAGGACGATGCCCTCTTCACAGAGGCTCGCAGACCCGTGCAACTTCGCAGGAGTCTGCAACATGGCTCTCAAGGGCCCGGGAAAACTGCCCCGAAGAACGGGAAAACTACATGGGACACGCAATAGCATCTGCAATTATATGAGCGAATCCTGCTGTGGTATAAACAAAACACACAGCTGGCCTCTCCCCCGAGTCCAAAGACTGCAACCCATCCTCACTGATATATGTATGTGTGGTCGGCGGAGATAACCTGTAGGTGGGGCGCACTCACATGACGAATACCTTCTCCAGCTGTGACTCGGCGAACACTTCTTGAGTGCGCGGGCAGACGACGCGGCCCTTCATCTCAGCCGCCAGGTTCCGCAGCGCCTACGACCGAGCGTGCGACATCAGGTCAAACAAGCGACCGAGCGTCGGACATTATGTCAAACAGGCGACATAGGGTCGGACATCAGGTCACACGGGGGCGGTGGGACCACCAGATAACGTGCCTGACACTGAAAGGACGAGGGCGTGAAGTATCCCGTCAGACGGGCAAAAGAACCGTCAGATATCAGGTCAGGAAGATAGCGACGGAACGATCAGACAGCAGACAAGCTGCCAGTCCACAACCGCGACGACACCAGCTTCATCCCCACACAGCCACCCCAGCGGCGCGCACTCACCCGTTTTCCGTAGACGTTGCCGTTGGGTAGCATGAGCGGCGGGTTGTTCTCGTCGATGGGTTTGCCGGAGAGGGCGCACATGAGCCGAGACTGTGTGCAGTGTGAGAACGGCAGGGGCCGCGCCAGCTCGTTCAGCGGCTGCTGGCACACCGGGCAGTCGCTGTTGCTCTGGCCGTCCCGACGGTAGCACTGACTGCGCAGCCACACCGCGCCGTGTCACACGTTAACGGGCTGAGCTAGTCTGTCATGCTGCTGCCATCAGGCCCAGTCCGGTGTTCCAAACCCCACGGGACTGGGTGGAGAGCGACACCCGGCAAAACTGACTTTCCCACTCACTTGTGTTACTAAATTGTCCACTCACTTTTCAAGTTTTGTTTTGCACATCCCAATCTTGGTGTACACGAACTCAGCACAAAATATGACAAGAATAAAATGTTGATGAAAAAGTTATTCCTAAATTTTAAATAGGGATTTTAATAAGGGTTAAAATGGAATGTAACTCACTCAATATTGTAATTTTTCAACCTTCCACTCCCCGACTATATTTTCCGACATTAATTTTACACTCAGCACCCTTGCGCGCAAAAACAGTTTTGGGACCCTGACCCAGTCAGTCCTCAAAATCTCCCTGGATAAATAGCGCTAACAGAAATGCGAAACAGATACAAACCATTACCAAAGGGAAAAGTAGAGGGTGTTTTTTTTAACAGCCGAAGTCTAGAGCCGTTGCGCCAAGCACGAAGCACGAATTGGGAGCAGCTGGGACAGGAATGGCAAGTGTTGTGGGCAAACAAGAATAAATGTAAGTGGACAATAACTTTGGTCACGTTCATTGGTGAACATTATTGGGCTTTGAAGAGTAGGACCGTTCTAAATTGAATTATTACTCCTCATAAACTTTGAATACCCGTGTCCGCGCCCATTCATCAATGGGCACTGGAGCCCTAGATTGAAAATGTATCATAGCATTGCATGAAGCATAAAATCAAGATCTGAAATCTAGGCTGTCCGTACGCTCCTGCATGTTGCGTAACTTTTCAGGTGCGTTTAAATGTTTTAAGTACATTTTGCCTTCTTCATGATACGGGATTGTTGAATATTCACATTGGCGGACGCAGGGGGGCCATTCCGGCCATGCCCCACCCCCCAAAGCGCTGGAGGGGGGTCAAACTATCGTTTGCCCCTCCCCCCAAACGCCGGATAAATTTTTGAAAAAAAGTTGTTTACACTAGGTCTGTAGATAAAAATCTTCGCCCACCCCCAAAAAACTCGGGTCTGCGTCCGGCCCTGAATATTTAATGTCAAATTCACTGATTAGCGTAATTTACACCAACGCGTCTTCACAAGTAGTTTAATTTTACGTTGCATTGTTTATGAAACACGGCTAGTGTATTATTATTATTATTATTATTAACTTTCTACGTTCTATGCCATTTTCACGTTGCTAACGTATATGCCACTTGTTTATGAGATCGGGCCCGGTGTTGACTATATGTCCACATGTACCGGAGCGCGTGTGACGCGCGCGCCGCTCAGAACGCCGACCACTCACTGTGTTTTGAGGGTCGCCAGGCCATCCTGCAACACCGTGTTGAAGACGGATATGTTGCTGAGCTGGTACAGCCGGAAGTTCTCTTCGCGGAACTCCTTGATGAGGCGATCCCAGCGGTCGTCCGCCAGCATCATACAGTACGGCTCGATGTCTGCGGGTCGCGCCCACCATTACTGCAGTGGTCTCAGAGGCATCTACAGACTGTTGAACACCCCACTGCGGGGCGCGCCCACCATTACTCCAGTGGTCCCAGAGGCATCCACAGACTGTTGAACACCCCACTGCGGGGCGCGCCCACCATTACTCCAGTAGTCCCAGAGGCATCCACAGACTGTTGAACACCCCAGTGCGGGGCGCGCCAACCATAACTGGTCTCAGAGGCATCCAGACTGTTGAACACCCCAATTCAGCCCTTCACATAACACATGCAGACCCTGGCCCTTAGCAAGACCATATAGGAAGGGGGCTTATGCTTGCCCGCAGCATCCCGGCCGACAGCACAGAGAATCCCAATCTAGCAATAAAACGTAGACCCACACAGTTATGTAACAGCGACTAATCATACCATGTCCTGTCAATACTAGCAGCGACAGCCCTGTAGTTCCAATGCCTTCCATATCAAAATAACACCGCATCCAGTGGCGGATCCGGGGGGCAAAAGGCAATTGCCCCCAAACGGAAAGCTCGGGGCAAACATGTTTTGCCCCCAAGCGATCGACCTCCTTTCCCGACTTTTTAGTTGTAGAAATTTTGGTGCTTACCTCACTTACAAATTAGAGTTGTGGAAATATTGGGGCTTGGATGAAAAATGATCTTGGCTTTTTTCCTGCTTTTTGTTTTCGTTGTAATCCTAAAGGCATATGGGATTCTGATTTTTTTGTTCCTTGTTTGCCCTCCAACCAACGCTGACCGCCAGACCGCATCCATTATACTCAATGTATCCAATTTGATGTTGCACCTGATCTGCCGGTATAAAATCCCCCTGGTCCTAACCAGCATCATCCAACAACCATTCCCTTGGTGGCTGTCTGACCGCACTACCTTAAAGGGAATGTGGCACCTTCATAACGTGATTTTAACTGAGATAGCCAAGTTGTAAAGCAAGTCGGAAAACCCGGTACTCCATATTTCATTTGTCTTGGAACTCAAGATTTCCGTAGAAAAAAACTAAAACCTACCTGCAATGTACCCCTCCTGTACCCCTAGCAGCAGGCCACAGTTGTCATGGCTGTTGGTGTGACGACATATGCTGACGTCACGATGAGCATCAGCCAATCGAAGCCCTTGAAGCGTTTCAAGTATGGTAGTGGTTGCCAGATCATGACATCATCCACAGGCTGATATTTATTTATTTTTCAAGAGGAGTATTTTAAAAATTAAAATATTGAGTTTACTGTATATTTTTCAGTGAAATCATGAGTGGTTTCATTGTTTTCGGCTAAAAGTACGCCTAAATACACCAAACTCCAGGATTCGACCAAGGTGCCACATTCCCTTTAAACACGCACTTGTTCTGACGCCGCCCACTCCTGGTAGGACCACTCACCCGTGTCGACCGGGAAGGCGAGCAGACACCCGCCTCAAACACGCACTCCGCCCGCCCGTGTCGACCGGGAAGGCGAGCAGCCACCCGCCTCAAACACGCACTCCGCCCGCCCGTGTCGACCGGGAAGGCGAGCAGCCACCCGCCTCAAACACGCACTCCGCTCACCCCTAGTGGGGCCACTCACCCGTGTCGATCGGGAAGGCGAGCAGCGCCATACAGCTCTGGATGTCCTCGCAGGCGTACTCCTCCATGTTGGAGAGGTACTTGCGCGCGTGCCTGCCGCCCGCGGCAGCAGCAGCGGCGTTACATGGGAGGCAACAGCAAAACCCGAGCAGCGTATGAACCACATTTAAGACAAGTTACGTCAAGTCTCATGCCGATATGCAACTGTACTCACTACCCAGCCAGCTCAGAACAAAGCCCGGCTAAAATTACCTGCATCACTTAGGCGGTTCTACCAGGGAAGGACTCACATGACGGCCTCCATACGTCGGTCGGCTTTGATAAGCTCGACGAACTCCTGCTGTCTGAGGTAGAGCTCCAGCTTGGAGTGGCTTTTGCGCAGTTTGGACTTGTTGTCGTGGCACCAGGCCAGGGCCGCCGAGGTGTCACGCCGCCGAAGACACTCCTCCACCTGCGCGCGGCGCGATGGATGGCTCAACGGGCTGCTTTGGGGCTGAGTTCTAAGTGTTATCCCACAGTGATAGAAATAGTGTATAGCGATTACAGAGAGCTGAGCCAGCAGGTTGCTAAAAATCCCCCTTACTGTTTTTTTCACTCATCACCGCGGCGATTTCAACTCTTCCTAGCTCTTGCCCCGTGAAAGCAAAAGAAAAAAGGCGGACAAGACATAGCAGCATTATCCCGTCCAGGAGTGTAGGTAACTTTTCCATAAGTAGTGAAGCAAACAGAAAAAAACAACATAAAAACAAGATATATGCCATGGGGAGCAATTTATTATCTCATAAAAATCAAAAACCCACGGGAAGTATTTAAAAAACGTTGGGAACAAACTTGATCTCGTCACCTACGGTTTACAAATCTGGAACATGTGTCTCTGAAGGATGTACACCTCACTGCTCTAAAGATCAATGATAAATTTACGACACTTCCTATATACCGGCAGTTGTTCTAAAGAAAAAAATTATATCGTCTAAATGGCCGTTTTGTGCCGTTTTTCCTCTCTCCAAATCGACGTACCGAGATTTGCCTCAGTTGACAATTCCCGCAGATTTTCCCAACTACCATCTCGCCTCAGGCGCCGCACATGCTCCAACCACGCCTCACCTCCTTGGCGACCAGGAAGATGTCGATGTTAGTGAGCTGCTCGATGTCTGACTCGGGCGCGCCAGGCTCATGGCCAGCTCGTAGAAGCCGCAGCGGACGAAGTGGTCGACCAGCAGGCGGTCGAGCCGCTTCCGTTTCCACTGGGAGACGACGCCGGGGCTGTCGTTGCCGTACTCCATCAGGTGCTTCAGCCGCCGCTTACACAGGTCCGCCGACTGCAGCTCGTCAGAGATGGACTCCTCCGACTGCGCCCAGGGGAGAGGCGCGGCTCAGGCATCACTGACTCACGGAACGACGGGCGGTGGGGCAAATAACCAGCGTCGGTCTCAATGTGGACGCGTAGTAAAGAGAGAGCAGGAAATCTAATGTGCACCATCGTTATCCACAACCAGCTAAAGCAGGCTTTTATGCTCATCTTCCCATTAATATGTATAGAGAATACGTAGTTTTCCGAAGAAGTGATGCCTTCTACCCTGCAGGGGATACCCTTCTAAAACCCTGGAGCAGCCCCCCTCCTTTCGATTTAGACTGCCGAGCCTGCGGCAGTATCCGCGCCGGGCCGCCGCCGTACACCCACCTTGCGTTTGAGCGTGCGCAGCCGGTCGGTGACGGAGCCCAGCAGCCGGGTGACGTGGTCGACAGTAACCGAGGTGCGGTGCAGACTGGTCTCCAGCTCGCTGGCCGCCGCGCAGAAGTGCGACAGCTCGCGGTCCAACGTCTTCTGCGCGCTGCGGAACTTCTTGTTGAGAATCTCGTATGGCACCTGAGCGCAGTTAACACGGGCAGTTCTGGAGGGTTCGGCCACGCCCTGAGTTGTAGCAACTCCAGAACCAACGCCGTCTTGTAGGGAGCCGCTTACGAGCCTCGAAGACTTTCCAGCATGCCTTCCCCACATCGATACTTATAGTTCTCGAAGTGCCTGGCCGAAATTGCAATATTTCTATGTTTGCCGCTTTTTTCGTGCCATATTACCGAAAATATCGCTTGTCTGAAATTGGTAAGTTCTATAATGTACCTAAAACTACAGGCAATGCACTATGTATGACGCAGTTATATAATCCACCGCCCCTGACAATGCATTACATAAGTGGAATGAAACATGAAGACATGGATGAGGATTAGGGTGGAGTGAAAAAATCAAAATTATTTGGATCATTCCTTAACATTGTTTTTCTATTCCGCTAGGCCTTATGAAACTCAGAAGTGAAAGAATTTTGGTAATCGGACCACGGGAACATGAGCAATATCAAGCATTCATACATGAATGTTTGAGAAACTTTTGGCGTTGCAGTCTCCATTGGAAATCTTTGGTGCTAGCGTACGGTGGTTTACGGGCTGGTTGTTAGAGCAGATTACGTGCGTTTTGAAGCGTGGGAATCATCCTAAACACATGCAAGAGGTGAAAATAGATCCCAGCTAGTGAATAGGTATATTTCAGCTGCAGTGGCGGATGCAAGAGGGGGGCAGGGGGCTCAAACCCCCTCCCCGAAATATCTGAGTGCCTATAGTAGATGCATAGCTGGAGGCTGTCCGAGGTAGTGACGGTGGTGGCCCGAGCCCCTCACCCCCCCAATATGGTCCTGGATCTACCACTTTTCTGTTGTGTATTAGAAATGTGCGAGACTCACCTACGAATCTCTTTTAAGGCGAGTGCCAATGACAACTGTAGTTGCCTGATGCTAAGTTACCGGAAGCTGGCAGGAGTTGCCACGGCATACCACCGGAGCAACAACCACTATCCCAGAAGATATTACAGCTTAAGTTGCCACCAGGTGCTCACACCTTTCATGTTCAGTGCACACCTTAGCGAGATATTCGTAAATTGGAGGGATGAGAAAGGTAAAGTCTGGTGCCGATACAAGCTACCGCTCGCAACAACTTAGTCACTACAACATTTTCGTTGGTTTGGATTGTGACACACCCAAACACTGGGAGAAGACAGGGGAGGCAATATTAAGTGATCTTGCGTCGATACAGTTTGTAAAACGTACCAGGTCGTCGGAAATACAAGTCGACATCTGTGTGTTTCTTTTCTGTATCTACACGGACGGTGCTACTTGTGTGCCGTCGCTCTAAAAAGGCGAGAACAGAAGTATTTCATCGACTTCCTAAGCATCTGTATTTAAAAAACGAAAATGCCGGGGAATAGAAGTAGACGAGTCAGGCGAGAAGTATGGGACAGAGATCTGATTGGCCCATCGGCCGAGCTTCCCGTTCCTGAGCTTCCAACGTTGAGGGATGTCTTGCCGAAAAGTCGACTGATGAAAGAGAGATCAACCGATTGGAGGGAGAAAAATAGCATGTGAGATTTGCGAGAGGAATGACTCCTGATATGTATCAGCACTGCAATTAAAGGGAATTTGGTACCTTTATAACGTGATTTTAACTTAGATAGCTCATTTTTAAGGATCCCGGAAAACCCGGTATTCAATATATAATTTGTCTTGAAACTCAAAGTTTCGGTGGATAAAAGCTAAAAACCTACCTGAAATGTACCTCAAATCTACCCCAGCCAGGCGGACACAGCTGTCAGCTGTCGGTGTGACGATAGCGCTGACGTCACGGTGAGTAATCAGCCAGTTGAAGCCCTTGAAGCCAATTGGATATGGTAGTAGTTGCCATATCATGACGTCATCCGCAGGCAGAGGTTTATTTTTCACCCTAGAGGAGCATTTTAAAATGAAAATATTGAGCTCATTGTACATTTTTCAGAGAAATCAGAGACATTTTTATTATTTTCGGCTAAAAATGCCCCTATATACACTAAATTCGTGGAACCAAGGCGCCACATTCTCTTTAAACTAGTGACCGAGGCGTCATGTTCCGTGCTAGGGTTTGAGAGGCCCGACGGGTACATTAAGGCGGGGATCAAGTCTCACAAACTAATGCCAACATCTTATACGAATCATGACAAGAACCTATCCATGAAACAAAAATCGGTCGAGTAATTGCTGTGTCTTGCAATCTTGCTGGATTCCCCGTCAATCCGTCACTACCTCTGAAAGCCTACAGCCATGCAACTACTTTAGGCACTCAGACATTTCGGGGAAGGGGTTTGAACCCCTGCCCTCTCTCCCTCTTACATCCGCCACTGTAACCAAAATATACTAATCCACTAGTTGGGATCTATATTCCACCTCCAACATGTGTTTGGGGTGATCCCCACGCTTCAAACCGCACTTGATCTGCTCTAACAGCTAGCGCTTAAACCACCGTACGCTAGCACCAAAGATTTCCAATGGAGACTGCAACGCCAAAAGTTTCTCAAACATCCATGCATAAATGCTCGATATTGCTCATGTTCCTTTGGTCCGATTTCCAAAAATCTTTCACTTCTGAGTTTCATAAAGCCTAGCGCAATATAACAACAATGTTAAGGAACGATTCATATAGTTTAATTTTTTCACTCCACCTTAATGAGGATCCACTGGAAAAGAACTCTTTTCCAGTACCCCACACGATTTCGGGTCTTGCATACAGCTCGATCTATCAGTTCAGTTCTAACCCATCCAAGACCAATTCCCGCCCTTTGACCGTAAAAATTCTTCCTGGTGAGGTTAACAATGTTTCATCGATTAGGAACAATTATCAGGCCACATCACTGACCTGGCGAACATGTGAGAGGAGCTGGGAGAAAGCTGGAGGAGCCACGGGAACGGGTCTTTAACTGAAACCTCCCAACCTAGTTCCACATATTTTAACTACGGCGGTATATGAAAAACACCGAAATCACGATCGCAAATGACCCATCGCACATAGCTCTTGCCATCTCTGTACGACTCTAGAATGTTTAAGGTTTCATTTCCCATTTGACCCGTGATGATGATGATTTCGGCTTAAGGGCGCGCCAACTCTAAAGGTCATATAGCGCCCATATCACTGCCAGTAAAACGCAACGTAAACTAGACATCCACTGAACACTGCCTTGTTACCCTTATACCTTGCTGTTAGTCGTGTCTGTAAACAAAATAGCTGAAAGAAGGTTCTCAGCAGTCCAATCCATTCTCATATAAGTTAAGTGGTTCTCACTGAGCAAGGGGGAGAGAGAGGAATAGCTCAAGCACGCCCATGAAACTGAAAATGTTTATAGTGGAGCGCAGCTGGTGTCCCATTACTTTTCATGTATATCGCCTTTTACTGTGAAACATACTAGTAAACCGGACTAAGCCGTGACTCTAAAGCTTTCGGGAGCATTCCGACGTTCAGCACTGTTCCAATCGCTTCTTGCAGTATGTTGGGCTTCTCAGTCATTTGTCCGCAAAAATAAGGCCAAACCCATTATTTTCAGCATGGATTGCCCTTAAAACCACCACAGTCTGGAATTGCACGAAGGTTATTCTATTGCACGAACATTAACAACATTGCACGAATTGCACGAAGGTTCCCTTTAATTCTAAACAGAAGAGACTCTTACTGTACCCATAATTGAAGGACTAGCACCAAAATAATTGTGACCCATAAATTGTTTACCTTCAGTGTGGGGTGCTCCAGCACCTTCACTTCTGCCAGCCTCAGATTTTCTTTTCTATCCATGTTGATCTGAAAAGGCACATGATAATTACCATGACTTAAATGCAGTACAGGAGCAACACATAAGAAAAAAATATGTTAAAAAAATCTGCTAAATTAGAAAATACCTACATATCATATCAGATAGCCATCGCATGCAAACAGGCAGTACAGTTTAATTCCGATCTTAATTGCTATACTTTGCGAAACAATAAAATGGCTCCTTGTGAATCCTGTTGGGAGCAGATATCAGCTGATAGTCCAGTCTGCAAGTATGGCAGCAGGCCAGACGAGTTGCACCAGCCAACAAAATTATCGCACCACCAGCCTAAAAATCACACCAATCTGTCATATACCAGGGAGAAAAACGCACACATTCCTACCCACACGATGCAAACTACCTCTCTTATTAGTTAGTTAAGGACTTTTTATAAGGCCCCTCCTGTGTCTTCATAACTATTCTGTCTTTTTTGGTTTTCAGTGTCAACTTCCTCGCACCAGTCTTGCAAATTCGCACCAGGCTGATAAAATTCGCACCACTCGCTCCTGTCTCCAGGGCACTTGCACCGACGAGATCTCGTCAAAATGTCATACTTTGCACTGGCTGATAGTCCCTAATCCACGCCAATATGGTGGGTGTGGCGAAGCTAAGAAACTAATCGAATTTGATTAAAGCCTCTGATCCTCATTTAATGTATTTTAGTGAGAGTGGTATACAGAAAAATAATGGCACCAAACCTTTTGCTGCCCACACTGTTTCTCTCTGTATAAACAAATTATTTTAGTTTATCAATTGAAATTTGTGTGCCACAATTGAGCTCCTCTAACCTGCTCTGAAAAACCACCTTTTATTTGAGAGGAGGTTGGATTAGATTTTAGATGAGCTTAGACGAGCTTTGAGGAAGTTTTAGGAGGGACTGGATCGGGCGAGAGGAAGTTGGAGAAGCTTTGAGGCTATATCAGCTTTAAGGAGCTGCTGGTACATGCCCCCAAATTGCCACTATAGATTGAACTCCTGAAATAAAAATTATTCAAAACATAAATAGTCCCAACATGCAACACCACATAAAAATATAAAAACCTCCCTCTCCCGTCTACCTAAACAATTTTAATATAAATTTAACATTTAATAAAATAGAACAAATAGAATAAGAGCAAATAAGAGAGATCAAAATTGTGCTCACTTACTGTCCCAGTCCGCCTCGTACCGTCTGTCCCCTCAGAAAAAGGCAGGCCTTGAGGAGGGGTAATAAATGTGTTTTGTGCCGTCCCCGTATCTTGATCTGTATAAAATAAGAAGAACGTTGTATTGGCCTCGGTCATCGAAAGTGTTGGCACCTGGCGGATTTTTTTGAAACGCCAGTAGAGGGACTGACGTCTGGCGCGGCTGCTTCATATCCGGCGCATTTGTAAACAACCTCCTCGGTTCCTACACTGTTCCTATGGTAACGGATTTTCAGTCGTGGTAAACTCGTTGGGGACGGTTCATTTTTGCCGCAGTTCATAAGTGCAGCACGCTCATAAGTGCCGCACGATCAAAAGTGCAGCATGTTCAAAAGTGCAGCAGTTCAAAAGTGCAGCAAGGTCAAGGAAGGGATGTTCAAAACGCCCGCAGTTCAAAAGTGCAGCGCGTTCAAAACCCCCGCAGTTCATAAGTGCAGCAGACTCGATTATCAAGCACGTTCAAAACACCCACAGGTCATAAGTGCAGCACGTTCAAAAATGCAGCAAGGTCAGAGAAGAGGTATTCAAAAGGCCAGCGGTTCATAAGTGCAGCAAGATATTTTGCGTAGAGTTCAAAACGCCCGCGGTTCATAAGTGCAGCAAGATAATTGTGCTCTGTTAAAAACTCCCACAGTTCATAAGTGCAGCACGTTCAAAAGTGCAGCATGTTCAAAACTGCAGCGCATTCAAAAGTGCAGCACGATCAAAATTACAGCCCGTTCAAGCGTGCAGCACGTTCAAATGTGAAGCCCGATTAAAAGGATCAGGCCAATCATAGATTGGGTCAGAACGCAAATAATTAGAATCGGAGGGTAAGTCCAAAAATAAAAGCAAAGACTGTATCTTCATTTCCACCGATGTTTTTTAGTTTAAATTATCTTGCCCATACATTTCCAACGGAGAGGCCATGGCTCGTACCTGACCTACAGTCATCTCTACAAAAAATCCCGGATTGTCCATTGATTAGCCCTATTATTTCCAAGCCATATCAACATGTGCCCCACCGGGGTCCTCGGCACGACGCGCCTTGCTGGGGAGACGTACATTTCGCCCTTCTTCCGTATCTTATTTCCCAGGAAAGCTAGAGAAAAATTACGGACGGCCGGCGAAAAGTGTGCTCGAAACAAAGAGAAATTATCAGAATTATTTCATTTCAGGTCAATGTTGAAGCCAGCATAGGTCAAAGAACGCTCCCATAGGCTTACAACAGCACCGTGTACGCTTCCCTCTTTAGACTTTTACTCAGCGAAGCTAGAGCAAATCTTTATACATCACTGGATTCCTCTCACAGCGGAAAACCGAAAGATGTATAGTTAATATGATATTGCTAGGCCAAGTGATAATAGCCTAACAACGACCTAGGGCAGGGTCACAGGGTGACCCGGTGTGGTCATGTTGCAAATCAATCGACTCCCCGTGACAAGATAAGCGCAATGCGATTAAGACCCTCACTTTGAGTGCCAGTCTTGTGTCGGTTGTCGACTTTAGATGTAACCTAGGGCGCATGAACACTGATCCTGTCGGAAAAATTATATGTAAATTAGGCCCGAATCTGTTTATCGAATGCATATTATGATGGCTCCTCAATGGGATGGTGGTGCGCATATGTGTCGGCATATGAACATGCGTGTTTGTATTGAAAAAATGTATATATATATATATATATATATATATATATATATATATATATGTAGGGGAGAGTGGGATAAGATGCCCAGGGTTTAGGGAAATCCGGATTATGAAAAAACCGTGGTACCAACAGTGCTGCTTTAGATGTCAAGTCGTAGCATGATCATTTATCTTCCTTATAGAGTCGATGAAATCGCTGATAATTATCATATTTTCTAACTATGATGATTTTACCAGAGGCTGCAAAGGGGCGTCTTACCCCATTGGGTGGGTAAGACGCCCCTGGAGCTTGGTAAGATGCCCCACTCCTGGGCATCTTACCCCATTTTGGTCTATCGTTGATGAAGTAGCTTTTTCGTAGTTCTTAGCTTCATTGGTAATCATTTAAGTATTATTCAGAAGTCAGAATGTAACTAGAAGCGTCCACGCACATTAATAAAACATGTAGGTGGTTTTTCACGTTCCCACGTCTAATAAACTAAGTTACGTAAAACTAACGATAAAACCAAGCATAAAGGCATACCATAAAAGTAATATAAAATGAAACACACACACACAAACAAACACGACGAAGAACGAAACGAAGTAAACTGGTACGAGGATTCTGAGCACCCTCCCTGAATCCCCTACCTTGTCTATTCTGTGTTCCCATTGTTTCAATTCACCATTTTAAAAGAAATATGGGCCAGAAGTTGTTAAGTGCAAAAACATTCACTTCAGACAGTAAAAATGACGTGTGGCGACTCGAAGCTTCCTCCCACTAACCATCTCAGGCTCCCAGTCTATCATTTATGGCACAGCCTTCGCAGGCAGTGCACTCGATCCATTCTTCGCACGAGAGAACAAAACTCACTCCGCAGCAGAGATGGCCTACGCTACGTTACGAAACTATTTTTCCGTAGCCGTAGCTCTGGATAAGAAATGAGCGTAGCTGGGCGGATTCTGTAGCGTACTACGCCAAAATTTAGCGTATCGTAGCGTACTACGAACAAAAGTTACGTCATATATGTATACACCTTCTCGTGAACTCGATCGTGGTACTAAGGCCTCTTGGTAACGATTTGCTTTAATTCGAAATTTGAAATAGCAGTGATAATATTTGAAAAAAGTTACGACAACAATTTCACGAAAAATGCAGCAAATCGCTGCAAATTAAGACCGTGACGTTTTGGTGGATAGTGTAATACACGGACACATTTTTGGGCCTGTAAAAATTAGAAGTCGGTTTATTTCAATTTTTTTCTTCAACTGATGACAATAATTCCCGACCACTGATCACACACATCAGGTCATACACATCAGGTCAACAGGTCACACATCAGGTCAGGTCAAGATCACTATCTAATCTAGCGTAGTCAATATGCACATTAAACAACTCGTAGTAGCAATCTCAACGTAATGTTATCAAAATACAAGTTTTATCGTCATTTCCTTTAAAGTTATTGGCACAAGTCTGAAAATTTGCCTAAGTAGCCCAGATGACCTCTCAGAGGTCACAGGTAAAACTTATTGCAACAGGAACCTAGAAAGAGGCCCAGGATACCACGATTTGAGGAATGTGAAGGTTTTCTCAGCTTTGTCTACACAAATACAGCCCGATTTCTGTTTTTTTTTCGTACCGCCGGTTAAACTCGAGGGGGATGTTCAAACACCCCCACCGGGGCGAGGGTTAAAGTATAGATGTGTGTACAAAATGTTGATATCGCAATACGATATATTCTTTACCGTGGCCGTAGCTAAATACCGTAATGCCGTAGTCAATGAAATATAACGTAGCGTAATTCCGTAGCGTAGTTTTGGCCAAAATCGAACCGTAACGTAGCGTAATTCGGTAACGTAACGCAGCGTAGGCCTTCTCTGCTCCGCAGATGAGATATCTGGTATCATCATGCCCACTGTCTTTCTTCCCTTATACAGCTTTTGCCTGCCTCGGCACGTCTTTTTAGATACCTTTGCTTTTACAACCTCTTTTACCAGTCTGTCTTCAAGAACCTTTTTTAGACGAATGTTGTTGCAAGTTCGGTTTTTGGAGTTGGAGCCTCACTAAGGTCATCAATGGACTTGTCACGGAGACCCTAGCCCCACCATCGGAGCGAGCAACTCCTGCAATGAAGAGTTAATTGAAAAGTCAAAGTTAAACATCCCACAAATCCCAGGGACGGCCGCCTCGCTCAGGTCATCCTCTCACCAGTCAGTTGCCAGCCGACCTACGTCCGGTAAACTATTGAGCGCCGGAGCGTCTCAGGGGAACCGATCCCAAACCTGGACATGCACTGCCACTGCATGTTCCTGAGCAGCGGGCCAGAGCCCAACGCTCTAGCAACTGGGCTACCGGGATGGCAAATGTAGGGACAACGTAAGAGGTCAGGTACAGAGCTTTGCAGGATTAACCATGTGGAATATTTCAGGTTTAGTTCATTCGTAGGCGAATCCAGTGTAAACAGTCCAGCCATGGCTCCCTCCCAATCGGCCAAATTTAACCGATTTTGGCCAATATTGTTTTGAAATATGTTTTACTGTTTTGTTCATTTCAATTTAATTGCTTTGTGCCTCCACCAAACCAGTTTGATCTGAAACCGCCTTGAGGTCAGCTCCGGTTGGGGTATCAGGCCAGGTCCGGTCAACTCCCAAATAATTGTCTCAAGGTTTTAATGATTGAGGTGGGATTCGCTTTATCGAATGAGAGCACCAACCACAAAATTTGGCTGTTATGGGATTCCTTGCGTTAGTGGCCTGGGTTCAGGTGCGAGGCCTTCGATTGGAAAGGTTAGAAACAAAGCGACAGATTGCAGTGTGCTCTTATTTAACACGTACAGTCATGCACATCGAAAGCAGAGGACAGGAACCGGAGGACGGATCCCCTAACTCGCAAATCTGAGGGGACGTCTCCCAACAAGTTTTGGGAATTGACCTAGGTTTTTATTGTCTCCCTATTACCTACGTAGGTTGACCTACGTAAATTCTTTCATGACCTTCATGGTCATTAGCTTTTGCAGACAGTCAATTTAACACGCGCATTGACGGGGGGCGGGTACCCGCCCCCCTCGGGTTTTTTCGGAGACAGCAGAAAAACGGCGGCGCGCAGCGCCGCCGTACCTGGCCTACCTTTTCCCTCATCATTTTTGCAACGTCTGTGAAAATTTTAAGGATAGGTCATCTCAGGTCAGGTCACCAGTACAGGTCAAGTGACCCGACCTAAAAAAAGTTTAAGATAGCATAAGTCGGAGCAGGGTGAACTTATCTAATTGAAACTCATATCACATAATGGGCTCACCGAGTTCTCTAAGATATTTTCCGGTATTTTTTATATCGATGACCAAGGTCAGGTACGAAGCATGACCTCTCCATTGGTAATACATGGGAAATATAGTTTTTACTGAATAACTCAGTAACAGATGGTGATAGAGCAGTTATTTTTGCTTCATTAGACTTGCCTTGGCTTTGCAGTTCTAATGATATGCATTTTATATAATTTGACCCTGACCTGACCTCAGGTCAGGTCAAATCTTTGATTTGACCTAGCAAGGTCAAATCATATATCACTCGATTCGGCTTGCTGCGAGGATTCATAGAGTTCAAGTCGTTTTGCTCTATCTTTACTTGTTCAGATGTAATGGCCGAAAAACTTAATTTACATGTTATCCCTATGACGGCATGTGACGGCATGTTTTTGACCTCTGGTGACCTTAAATGTGACCTGACAAAAAATGGTACAAATATTTCCGATGGAGAAGCGGATGGGATACCCAACGCCCTTTACCGTTTTTCGTTACCTACCGTGGTTCTAGAGATCTTAGGGGGGCGGGTACCCGCCCCCTCGTCAATCCGAAGGTGGCTCAGACCCCCGTCAATGCGCGTGTTAAAGTTCACGTCCCACCCCATTACCAGTCCAGGGTCCGTAGCCCCCAGTAACAATTCCGTGGCGCTGCCCGTGGGTAAGGCTTAGACTAACCCCAAGTTTAACATATATTTTTACTCTAACAAATGGCGTTATATTGCTCTGGGGAAAGACGCCCCCTTTCCACGGGTAAAGTTGCCCATGGGGCATCTTTCCCCATTCGTTGAGGGGGCATCTTTCCCATCAGTACCCAAACTAGATAAAACCTGAAGGAAAAAAATCTTACAATTAATACACTCAAAGGAAATGCTCAGTTAATGAGTTCAGTGTGCCATCATTCGTAATGGGAAGTCAAACAAAGCACGCATCCAATATTCTTCGAGATATCTGCAACCTATGTGGGCAATTTTTTCTTAGAAAAGCATCGAAACAAAGACTTACCCACCAGCTTCACGCAACTCACAGGAGGGAACTGAATTTTTGCGCAAGAAACAATTAAAGCCTCTGCTTTCGACCAAGAACAATATTATTTACCAGTAGTGGCCCGAATTGCCGGAAGAGGGGATGGGGCGTCTTACCCGATGGGGCATCTTACCCCACTCTCCCCTATATATATATATATATATATATATATATATATATATATATATATATATATATATATATAAATACATCCCCCAAAAAAGATGGAAGCTTTAGCTCAATTCAGTGAGAAGTTATTGGCAATATAATCACTGTATGTTACTGTGACCTCACATGACCTTTGAGAGGCTAGATGGTCAAAAACTCAACTTTATGGTCAAGATTGGAGTAATAATACACGGTTTGGGGATTTCCAAGTTGATCTCTCCGGTATTTCCTGAAAATGAACCTTTCCTATTTTTGCCGGAAACTCATAATGGGGTGACCCAAAAATTTATTCCACCTTGGGTTCACAATGTGAGGATTCGGAGAAAAAGGATCTGTAGGCTCAAACGACGTTATCATATTGGGAAATAGCAATATTGCTCCCTAATAAAAAATAGCTTTAATCCGTCTAATTTCCCAGCTAACACACCTTCGTGGTGACTGCATGGTAACCATATGGGCTCCCCATCACTTTCCGCGTGGTGCCCTCGTGGGGTGACCGCGAGGGGCCCACGCGGTTTGGAAGTTATTTCCGCGTGGGGCCCGCGTGGGCCAAACCACGTGGGATGACCGCGAGGTAACCTTGTGGGATAATCATTTTGTAACCGTGTGTGATAACCGTATGGTAACCATGTGGGGTGACCATGAAGTAAACGTGTGGGATGACCATGTTGTCATTGCTTGGGATGATCTCAAAGTAGCCAGATGAAATAACATAACATATATTTTCATGATTACATCATATTGATTACCCTTATGCAGACTGCGTCAGATGACCTCACGGTAATTGTGAGGAATGATTACTTGGTAAGTATGCCTAAAATAAACTACGTTATAACACATTCATCAAGCACAAAAAAGGATTACTGCGCTCTGAGTTGTCCAGACACTGTTTGAATGCAAGACATTTTAAATGTTGATGAACTTTTGCTGGCCCCTCACAAAGGTACCAAAGATAGAAATAACACGTATAATTGATGGCTTCTGGTGGTCATTTCCTAATGATTTCTGGTGGTGTTTCCTAATGGTTTCTGGTGGTCATTTCCCGATGGTTTCTGGTGGTCTGATGGTTTCTGGTGGTCTATGGTTTCTCTTGGTCTGATGATTTCTGGTGGTCGTTTTTATGATTTCTGGTGATTTGATGGTCTTTGGTGGTCGTTTTCTGACAGTCTGATGGTTTCTGGTGATTTGATGATCTTTGATGGTCATTTTCTGACAGTCTGATGGTTTCTGGTGGTCGTTTCCCGGTGGTTTGGTGGCTTCCAGCGTTCTGTGATGGCCTCCAGTGGTCTGTAGTGGTTTCCAGCGGACCACTGCATGAGGTTTTCCGAAGATTCCCCCTTCGTGTCATGTGCCTCCGGTATTCATCTGTGCAAGAAGAAAACCACATGAATATGAAAATAACACCAGTATATTTATAGAGACATTACAGACAGAGACGTAGCCATGCATTTCAAATCCACTACAAGCAAACACGAGTTTCATAATAGCATCAACTAGTCACATCAAGGAACGTTAGGTGGGTTATTCGAATGTGGCTCCAATGGGCCCTCGCACTCACGCCGGAAATGCTCTGCATCAGAATATCTTGGATGTTTGACGAAGGTAGCAGCTCCTCTTGTCGTATCCGCACTGTATTTGTTCCCTTTTTCTATCTTAAATCCTACCTTACATTGTCAACAAACGCAGCCTTGCCCTGGGCTTGTTTTTAGCAATGTACCCGTCAGTACATATCCTCAAAATTTACGGACGCCTCACCACAGTATTACCGTTCCACCTGACCACTTACCTCCAGCGACTGACGGTCCCGCTAATGCCAACGGAATGCGGCCATAGAAAAGACAGCCGGCCCCCGCGCAAACGCCTGAGGCACGGTCGGGCGCAGAGGGGAGACGCGGCCCCGGCAGCGCGCTCCCGAGCACCGGTGCTAAAGGGGTGGAAACGGAGCGCGGCAAAGCATGACTGCAAACTCCTACCTGCTCCCATAGGCATTCGCTTCTTCGACAAATTATAATTTGTGCACAAACTCACGCTTGTTGAGACCGTGCACATACTTTGCCTGTGTTCATGATACCTGGGGGTTTGAAATTCAGCCGCTAATGGTGCTGTAACAAAGAGTTTAGAACAAAAGCTAACTTAATTTTCATCGATAAGTGGATCCGGGATTTCCGATCAGGACCACAACACACATGGTTGGGGGTGTGGTTGCGACTTTTGGGCGGTAAAATCTACAGTGAAGGTGTCAATAACCACATCCTGGGTGGGGGGGGTGGAAGTGACATTTTAGGAAGGAGCGGTCCAGGTCAAGGTCGAACGTCCAGGTCAAGGGATTAGCTTAAAATATTTGAAAAACACAGCCGCCAAGTAAAAACAAGCACATCACCTTGGACCTCCACCAATACCGTCACCATACCCTCTAAAACCACGTGGTTACCACATGGTTTGCCCACATCGAGCCCTTGCCCGTCTGAGCCCACCTTCACCCTCATCAGCCCACGCGGGGCCCACGCGGGTGTGTTGACTGGGTTCGGTATTTCAAGGACCTGATGAAGCCCGTTCACTTCCATTTTCGCGTTCACGAGGCTGCAATGATCTCACTATGAACGATCCTGACCATGATTCCATAGTTTCATCCTCTGATACACAGGCGTGATTCGGCAAAAGGATTTCACACCCACCCCGGTGGGCCTCCGAACCACCTTTGCCCTGGTGGGGGTTTTCAAACACTCCCCCTCAAAATCGTTTCCTATGCGGACTAGCGAAAAGCGCGAAAGCTCTTGGATAGCTAATAGAAATTCATGAAAAACTACATTGGTCACTTTTTGGCTCAGGTCAATATTGAGGCCATGACAAGTCAAAAGAAGGTCGCATGTTAGGGTAGAGCTTTTGGACTCTAGTTTCTGACAAAGTTGGATTAGAACCATTTTGTAGGCACCATTCTCTTCATTTCGTCACGGCAAATGGAGTTATGTATAATATGACTATGCTAGGTCAAAACGCAAAAAATTACCTGACCTCAGTTCAAGTCAAGATCATTTTTTAACCTAGCATAGTCAATACGCATATCAATCGACTCGCAATAGCAATCCAAACGAAATGGTATCAAAACATAAGTTGTACCATCATTTCCTGCAAAGTTATTGACCCAAGTCTGAAAACTGTTTAAATAGCCCCAGATGACCTCTCAGAGGTCACAGGTCAAAATTGCAGCATGAACCTGAAAAGTGGCCCAGGATACTACGGCTTGGAGAATACGAAGGTATTCTCAGCTGTATCTACACAAATACAGCCCTCTTCCTGTTTTCCCCACGTATTTCCAATAGAGAATACAATCCGTGCCTGACTCTAGATCATCGATATGAAAAACCCCGGAATGTATATTATGGTGCTACAGCATACATTCCAGGACTCCCTCGGTGCTCACTCGCGCAGTGAGCGCTCGGTGCTCACCGAGTGCTCACTCGGTTGACCAATTATGTCGTATAAGTTTCAATTCAACAGATTCACCCATTTCTTACTTACATACACCGTCTTAAAACAATTTGAGATGAGGTCACTTGACCTGCACTGGTGGTCTGGCCTGGGATGACCCAGCATAGAAATTTTTAGTGAAGTTGCGAAATTGACCAATGATAAGGTGTGCCAAGTACGGCGGCGTTTCGCAATGTCGTTTTTTCCTGCCACCGGAAAACCTGAGGGGTGTTCAAACACCCCACACCGGGGCGAGGTTTAATGTATCAAATCTTTAGGCATGCCTTGCCACTGCGATAGTTGCCTGTTTCATTCAAACATCACACGTGAATGATTAGTACTCGGGCTTTTATAGTTGAAGAAAAGGATGAAGTGCAATTTTCGCACTTGCACAGTTTGTTCTTGATTAATTGATTTTTAGGTCTGTCATCTTGTGGTCACTAGACAAGGTCAAGTAACTTCAACTTAAATATGCTAAAGCAGTCTGTAGTCACGGACAGTTTCAGGGCAAGTTATAGCACCTGCAAGTTATATCAAATCATAAGATCACCAAATGTGACAGTTCGTGGTGGCAGGTTTTTTTATAGATGAGCTAGCGCTAGGTCAGCACTATAGCCTTTCTTTTACGATGAAAGTTGAAATTTTGGGAAAATTTAAGATCGGGTAGAAGAAAGGAGTAACAAAGCATGTACGCTGTTGCCTTACACACCTCCTCCGCCGGTACTTCCTTGACACAGGTAGGTATCGTTAATGTGACACCAACCAGCTTCCGACTGCTTCCAGCAGAAGGCAGTGTAGTGGCTGATCTGGTGCTGCCATGGTGTGCTACCACTGCGTACAGGTCAAACACAAGGCTACCAGATATCTGCGGATGCCCGAGTGCCATCCCACTGAGGTACAGGTCGCTGAGGGGAAAGTGACATGACCGAGGGCTTGGCGCGATGTGCTGCCGCTATAGGTAGAACGCTTAAGTTGCATAATCACCAGAGATGGCAGGCACCAGGCATCGAACTTAAGTTGTTAATTGGCCTATCTCCTCGAATCCTGGATGCATAAAATAGCAAAAACACAAGGAATATATATTAGAACACAGCCCTTCCTCAGAATCTTCAAGAAATGTAGTGATTGGAGAAACTCTTGATCATGGTGTGAGCTGAGGCCTCGAATTTCAGATTTCGCTAAATTTCAGAATAATCAATAAGGTTTTGTTTTTTTGGAAACAAAAGCTTATTTCTGAATCACATTTTAAAAATGTGATTCAGCTTTTATTTTTATCGTTGCGTTTGGATTGCTATTGCAAGTCGATTGATATACAAATATTGACTATGCTAGGCTGAAAAATGATCTTGAACTGACATGAATTCAGGTCATTTTTTGTGTTTTGATCTAGATTTGCCGTGACAAGAGGAAGCGAGGAGTGCCTAAATAATGATTCTAACTCAACTCTGTCAGACTCTAGAGCCCAAAAACTTAAACTCAAAATTCCACTTTCCTTGACCCGTCATGACCTCAATATTGACCTGAGCCAAAAAGTGACCATATGTTTTTCATGAATTTGTAAGAGCTATCCACCAGCGTTCACGTTTATTTCGCTATCCCGCATAGAAGCCGAATTCGAGGGAAGTGTTCAAACACCCCCACCTGAGCGAAGGGGCTGGGAGGCCCACCGGGGTGCAGGTTAAAGTAAATGCTCTACCACCATCCATTACTACGTTATTCAGTTTTAGCTATTTTCCCATCTTTTTCCAAAGGAGAGATCATGGCTCATATCTGCTCTTAGGTCATCGATATACAAATATCGGAACATGTTTTGTAGAACTCGGTTGGGTTATTATGTGATATGAGTTTCAATCACATAGGTTACCCTGCTCTGAATTATGTTATTTTAATCCCTTTTTTAGGCGAGGTCACTTGATCTGCATTGGTGACCTGACCTAACCTGACTTAACCTTAAATTTTATCAAAAGTTGTAAAAATGGTCAGAGCGTTTGTATGCCATGTACGGCGGCGCTACGCGCCACTGTTTTTTATCTTGTCTTCAAAAACCCAGGGGGCGGGTATCCGCCCTCTGTTAATGCGCCTATTAAAACGTTTTTTTATTAGTTGACGCAAACACGCGCTAAAGGTTTTTTCTCATCAAATTTTTGCTTTCTTTTTGGTGCAATCGTAGGGACCCTTTTCGGCGCAGCCCTCTCCCCTCTGAGTGAAATCCTAGCTTCGTCCCGATGTTAAGCTGTATTAAATTATCCATAGATTTGTTTTAATTTTTTTTCAAAAACTTTCGATAGAGAGCATAGAAAGCTAATTGGTTAATTATTGGTAGTATGAGCGAAATTACCCTCATTTTTTAATTGGCTTGATATTTGCTATCTTCCAGGATATCGGGAATTTACAATTCGGATTTTTTATTGAACAGCTTGGCTCAGGGTTGACCTATTGTACCGCACTTCGTTTTATGATTTAAACAGGGATTTCGTCAGGGCCCGTTGTTTATTCTGGTTTAGTCCGTGAATTGTTGTTAGCACTTCAGGTCCTGGCCCTGCACTTCAGGTCTTCAGGTGAATTATTGTCAGCACTTCAAGTCCAACCGATCCTGTCAAAAATCAATCGCATATGATAACATCACAATGCTGCCACTCATTGCACAACAACACAAATCCTGGTTTCGGACTGCCGACTGGAGAGAGCGTGGTCCGGACCAAGAGATGTCACTCTCGGGCGGAAATACCCATTAGGAAGGCGACAAATCCTATCGCGGCGGCGCGGCGCCGTTACTCGCATCCTGGGGAAGGGGAGAGAGTGACATTTCAGTGATGCGCCATCGACTTAACAGAGGGGGCGTAGCTACCATTTCAGGGGCCACCCAAGGCTGATTTGAAAGGGTAAAGTACTCCTTTTCCCCCCTGAATACGTCTAAACAGCAGTGTTATATTCATCTACATATGATCACACTGTACATAAAGTGAAATATTATTTAATAGGTCTATGTTATAGGCCATCAAGTGAACTATAAAAGCATCCACATTTTGAAGGAGGAAGGACTATAGGAACTGTTCTCGCTGTATCCCCTACCTATCTCTCTGACGCTGTGCGAAAGGGGTGAGCGCGGCCCTCCCAGCGTGCAGCCTACCACATGGCGTTCCCCTGTACCTCGCTTTGCCGGCTCTGCTACGGACCCTTCGGGTCTACTTTGAATTAAATTGCTCACTCACTTATTGATGTCACGAAAAGAGCTCATGGATGACCATGCTGTGAACAAGATACCTCAGGTAATGTTCCCGAAGAGCACCGAAGGAAGGGATTAAGGACGCCTAGACTGCGCGGTGACAATGGCCTGTCAGTCGCCGTTACTGGGAGGGGGATAGGGTGATGGAATCGGAATTCAGCGGTGGGAATTTTTCAAGGCTTGAGACAGTGTACAGAACACTTGCATATGCACTTTCCAGGCAACACGAAAGGGATGGCACCCATATTTAGGTTTCAAACAGCCTCACCAGTGTTGCACAGCAGACGTAGGGGAAACGGGAGAAGCACGAATATTTTACTTTTTAATGCAGTAAATTTGATATCAACATGTCATGTTATCTCACGCTTTCGAAAAAGTTCTTAAAACACACACACAAATATTATATATGTATATATATAGGTATATATATATATATATATATATATATATATATATATATATATATATATATATATATATATATTTCATTAAATATGACGGAATATTCGGAGTTGGTTTTTTCTTGGTGAGGCTTTCAACTTTGCGGACTAGGTTTTTTCCTTGGTTGTCCAGATCTGAGTGAATTGCGCTTATATTTTCAACATGTTCAAGTAACGTTTCATCAATCCAATTGACATCCTCAGACGACATGAGAGACATAAGACGCAAAGTTAAAAATCCATATGATATATGTTATAAATCCAAAAGTAATCGCAGATCGGTTCGGTCAGTAATTATTTGAAGAACATGGAGCTGACATGGCTCTAGAATTATTCCTGTGTGCAGGTGCTTTTTAACGTGGAAGGTATCTCCATCAATAGCAAAAGAGCAAACATTGCTATCAACCTTTCTGTTATATGATAAACGGCTTAAATAAAATAATGCAGGTATGACGAACTATTTGATCACCATGTCGACATCACTAGGACACATTAACATTACATAACACTCAATGACAATTCACTATTCACGGATATGCATTACACTGTACGGTTTGAGCTAACCTGTTGGGAGCTGTTTATCATGTCCCCCATCAACTTCATCTGTCTGTTGATTTCTGGGTCCCTGTCTCTGATATCAACGGCCTCCAGGACCGTTAGCCTCCTGTCAAAGCATCGCACTATGATGGATATATTATTAGCATAACTCTGGGGAGTTTTAGTTTGTGAGTCGTTTCAGTATGTTTTTGGGGCGCTGGCCTGGAGGTGGAATGTCATACATCTTGAGAGTGTAGTTGTGCGTCCGATGTATATCGAGTTAGCACGGGGCGCACAGTCACTGATGGGGCAATGGTACCCATCTACATGCATCTAATGAAACTTGCATCAGCGAAAATCTGTTCCCATCCTTTACTAATATCAAACACACCCATACCCACACCCACAACCACCAACACCAGAGGTGCAGAAAGTATGCTGGCTGTCACAAACTCAATGCGACGTATGCCTCCTCTGTCAGAAAAAGCTGGAAATGATAATTGTATACTTGAATACTATTTCCAATATGTTGAATGTCATCTACCTGTCTCTTACTTTTTGCAACAGACAAGGTTCAAGCACCAAGCCATTACTGCATGAAAGTATTAAACTGTGTTTTCATTTTTAGATCATGTTTATGTTTTGGAAGGAAAATTTCCAATTATGGATCATTGTTTCCAGTATTGGAATCATAACTTTTATTGGCAACTCTGACTGCAATTTCCCCTAATGACATGCATTTCCCTTTTTGAAAAAGTTTCCATTTTTGGAAGGAATGTTTCCAATTATGGTACATTTCCCCATGATTAAATGTGGCAATTATCATGAAAATAATTATTATTGGGAACTAATCTATGAATGGGAGCGTGCACCTAAACACAATTGGGAACCCTGATCACAGCTTCCCCCCGCCCCCACTGAACTTCTATCTCACATATCAACAAAAGGGACAAAAATGTCAATGTCAACATAGGATTTAGATCTACCTAAAATGTGTTGGTAAAGTGGACCTTAGGTAGCATTTTTTATAGACAGATCAAATGCTTAAAATTTTCCCCCAACACCTGATTATCACCTGCCTGTTCATTCCTTCTTGCAGTAAAAACTCTGAGGCAACTACCCTGCTTAGATGTAAAATTATGTCTATTGGCCTAATAGGTACCTACAGAGGTATTGGAAGTCTCATACCAAAGAAAGATCCAGTGTAGTCAAAGTCCTGCTCCATGACTCCATGCAGTTCAGGTCCTGTGTGTTGCTTACCACCACTGGTAGTAAGCAACACACCCCAAACAGCGTTTTTCAAAGTCTCTTTCTTTCTGAGATTTTCTGCGATTTCCTGAGATGAGAAGGGGGTCTACTAGGCCCCCTCCAGTGCACGTTAGTGTGTGTTTTAACACTTTGTGGAGGACTGCATTGGCACACATTTGCTATCTGCACAATATTGACATGATAATTTGATCACGAAATATCACCTGAATTACTGTTGTTGCCAGTCTGTTGCTGGCGCCAACTCTCCCAACTTCCTCCAGCTCCAAATCTACCTAACCAATCTTGATCTAGGGCACAAATAAGGTAAGGCACAAGCAAGCTAAGGAATGAAAAACCAAGTCTGATATGTGAAAGTGCATCAGTCTCAAAGTAGCCTACATTCATCTTAGATTAGCCATGGGCAGCACTTTTTTATTCCAGCCAGTTTTAGCCTGCACTTATCTCAGATATACCCAAAAATATGCCCTAAAAAAGTGGCTTCCCACCTGTGTACATTTTTTGGCAGGCTCTACATCAAATAAACATTACGAACTTGTCTTGTCGCTGTTGCGTAGTTTAGGTAGAATTGCTGCCCAGCTATGTTTATTTCTTTCACTCATTTAGTACTTTTCTTAGTAGCTTTTAGGCGTACCTAATACTAAATTCAAAGAAATAGGGACCGGCTGCCACCTACACGGAGACGCTAACACTACGTTCTGAACTCTGCCGACAGGTCTGGTTGTCTGGCGCCCGACGCCCGGCTGCCTATTGCGACTGCTGTTGGCGGCTGCTGGAGTTCCTGTGACCACCTGCTCCGAGCGCTGTTGCTGGTACCAGCCCTGCCTATCGCTGTTTCCACAGCTGACCTGTAAGTATTATCTCTATCGGACTAGGTGGTGTTGGTTTCTAGGATTCCGGCCACCTAGTACCCCTTTTCCTCAGTCCCGCCCCGCATCTTTCTCAACTATCATTTCTCTCTTCGGCCTGAAACCCGAGCGGTGGTTAGCCTGGGTGACCTCACTTGTTGAACCTCTGGTTCTTGGGTGAGGGCTTTGACTGGACCTATCGGTCCTTCATTGCCAAAATCCCTAAACGTACGGCCAGTAGACTGTCTTTCACCCTCGCTAATTAGCAGTGAGGTCCCACATATACCCTCCACGGGCTGCGTCTATGCAAAGGTGTCACGGCACCTGCCCATAAAACACTACCTTAAAATAACGTAGGTCCCAGTTAGGACCCTTTCGAGGCTAATAGCCACCTAGGTCCCTGATAGGTCCTGAAGAGGCCCCCTGCCTCCCCTCCGATTAGTGATAGGTCCTGAAGAGGCCCCCTGCCTCCCCCTCCGCTCAGTAACCTTCTAGTGGCTGTAACAGCCCACTGTAATTAGGAAATTTCAGCCGATACTCCAGATAGGATAAAATCCCACACCACGCTGTATATAGGTTAACTTCCCATTAGTTAAAGCTCTCTGGCCTAACCTTCCAATTCACCAGCCTTACACAAGAGCCAGTCAGTTAGCGTCTCCTCAAAATTCTCTACTGCACAAGCACTCACCCTCCCTGCCTCATTTTCTGGCTCCGCCGTCGTTTAACCCGCGCCCCACCGGGGTCCACGCCACCTTCGCCCCACCGGGGGGCATCGATAGCCCCCCTCTAACTCCGAAAATATGGGCGTTAGCGCAAATCTGCAAAGTGCAATAGAAAGCTCGCGTGAATTCAGTAAAGAAATTACTTCGCATGTTTTAGTGCTCAGGTGAATGGTTTGACCTCCAGAGGTCAAATTAGGCCAAGATCGGCTATTTTCACTCAAATATGCAATGATTAAGCAAACTGGGCATAACTCTTATGTCATTAGACCTATTGAGGCCTGGTAAAGTACATTTGATAGCAAATTGCCAGTACTTTTTCCGCTATGTCGAACGTAAAGACCTCCCGCCAGTGGTTTGACCGCCAGAGGTCACCTCGTGACCCTAATATGACCTGAGGTCACGAAAGGTCAAAAAGTGACCTTGCCGTATATCAAATGAAAGCCAGTGACAAGACAAACACGATGGTGTTTGTTTCACCGCTCTAGCTCAATTAGGTCAAAAGTTATTGTCAAAATACTGTTTTTGACCTCTGGTGACCTTGGATGACCTTGGAAAAGTCAAAGGGAAAATGTGACCCCTGGGATCCGTGAAAGGGTGTCCAAAAACGTTGTTCTGAGCAGTCTGAGTATTTGCAATCATTTTTGTGGCTTTTATATCATGAAATAGCTTTTCCCCATGCTTTTCCAATGGGAGAGGTCGCCTCGTGACCTGACCTCAGGGCACGAAATCGAAAAATCCCGGATATACACCTTGTAGACTCTGGAGGGGTCATGAAGTGTAGGAAGTTTCAAATCGATCGACTTTGAAATGTAGCTCTTACAGAGCTCTAAAGGTGAAGTGAGGTGACCTTGGTTGACCTCGTCTGGTGACCTGACCTTGGGTGACCCGGGGTAAAAAATTTCAGGGATGATGGAAAAATGATGCAGTGAGAGGTAGAGCCCTCAACCGCGGTGCTGCGCCTCGTCATTTTTCTGCTATCCCGGAAAAACCTTAGGGGGCCATCGATGGCCCCCGGAGGGGACGAGGTTAAGCTAGCCGGGCCGCGTGGGAAAACCGCCCGACGCTCTGACGTCACGCACACGCTCTGACGTCACACACACGCTCTGACGCCACAGCCTCCAGAACTTTCTCACGCTACGCAGAAAGCGCGCGCAGCCTTAAAACTGAAAACTAAACTCGAGCGGTTCTGCACGGTATAACGTAAGTTAATATATCCAGCCATTCTCATGGATCGCCTTAACAGTGCAAACCTGCCAAGCGGAGCTTGGCTGGTTGTGGTTACGACTCCATCCACCAAAATCTTGCGAAGGAATCTACCTTCCAGTCTGGACAAGGCCATCAGCCGAAAGGTGACAGGCAGCTATGAAATTATCCGGCACCAAAAAGATGTCCTTGTTAAAACCAGCAACGCTGCCTCAACCAAAGCCCTCCTTGGCATCAAAACTTTCGGATCGAAACCGTTGAGTTTCACCATTCATAAGTCTCTGAACTTCTACCGGGGGCACAATTCGTGCGCCAGAGGCTTCCCACCTCTCTGAAGACGAAATCGAGGCGCAACTTTGATTTTGAGGGCCAAAGTGTGCTCACCATTCAAAGACTCACTCTCCCCCAAGCCCACCACCGAAAAAGCCCTCACCGTAAAGACAATCGCTTCCTCGTCACCTTCGACACAAAGTGCCGAGATGACTGTGGCCGTGTCAAACTGGGCGACTGTGTCTACCCAGTGAAGCCGTTCTACCCCAACCCCATCAGGTGTCAAATCTGTCAAAGGTACGGCCACGTTGAGTCCAGCTGTAAAAACCCCGCCCCCGCTGTGGCAAGTGCAGTGCTGCACACCGAACCAAAGACTGCACCTCCCTTAGCCTCCTGTGTGCTGCCTGTGGCGGCGCCCATGGGGCTACCGATCCTAAGTGCTCAGCCTGGCTCCGTGAAAAACATGTAAATATGGTGGCTGAAGACGAAAAGCTCCCCTTCGACCTGGCCCGCAAAAAAGTGCGTGAGAGCGAAAAACGCCACTCCCTAACCCAGGCACGTAGTGGCAAGGCCACCGCGGCGGCCCCCAGCACAGCTGGCCAGGCCACTCCTCAGCTCACCGCCTCCCAAAGCGTCCCCTTCGCCCCTGATGGAGCCGCTGGTTGTGGTACCCTTTCGGCTGGCCATCCCCCTATGTCATGCAAAACACGCACCACAGCACAAACACCTTTTGGCGCAAGTGGACTCCCAACACGGGCTGGACGGATCCCCAGCCAACCCAGCCTGTTCCATTCGGGTCTTCCGCCCAAAAGTACCGCCGCCCCCGTCCCTCACATGGCACCAGGAAGACCTGGACCCCAACCGAAGGGCGGCAGGCAGCCCTCAGCAGGTGCCTAGCTGTACCGAGTTTCCCCCGCTCCCAGCCCCCTCCCACCCAAAAGTCACCGGTGCACCTCCCCGGGCGCCGCCTACGGCGGGCGCCGGGACGGGAAGCACCAGAGTGGCAGCTCCCCCTTCCAGTAAGACGGCTGCCACTCAAACAGAAAAGTCAGTGTAGCCACCCAAACCGAAGCCTTCTCTCACGGACAGCAGCAAAGCTCCTGCCTCTCAAGCACCGACGACCCGCCATTGTGGCTCTCAAAAACAGATCTGGCATGTCATTACATGCAATCCCAATTTGCCAGTGATTCCGACACGTCCAGGTAGCAACAGCGAACCTGATGACGGTGAGCTGCTCGGGACCATGAGTCTTACCCGAAATGCTGACAGCATCTCGGTCACAGACTCTGTAGAAAAGAATTATCTCATGTCTGGCCTCCCTCCAACGTTCAGTCTCATCCATATCCCCCAGGCTCCGGCAGCCCCCCGGTGCCGAGGTTCCGTGCCACCCTGCACTCGTCCCCGTTTCCACTACCAGCGACACGAGTAGCACACATTCCTATCACCTCCGCCCCCGCCCCCGCATCTGTTATCTAAGATATTCAACCACCATGGGTTCCACTTTCCAATGGAACACAAACAGTCTAATTGGGAAATCTCCTTCATTTAAATCAATCTTTGCTGAGAAAAAGCCGGCATTAGCAGCACTCCAAGAAACCCTCTTAATGATAAATGATAATAACAAATTCAAAATCTCGGGTTACTCTTGGTACCGCCATAATGTAAACGCTACTGTCCGCAAAGGAGGGGTACCGCTATCCTTGGCTGAAAATAAAGGCATCCCTCACAGCCAATTGCCTTTCGTTACGCCACTGGACTGTGTCGCTATTAATGAAGAAATTTCACGCCAACGACGGTGAGATTTTTACTGTACAGTTCTCCAAGCGATCTCGACTCGTCGGCTCGGGACCTCGCTCAACTTTTTGGCACAAATCCGTCTTTGCTACTACTTCGGGAGACTTGAACGGTCATCATTCCTCATGGGGCAGCGCCACCACACCATTCAGGCAGAGGCGAAATCATCTATGACGTACAGACTTCTCAAAATCTTAGTTATCTTAAATAACGGCGCTCCGACCTACCCCAGTGGTGCGCGGTGTGGCCATTCTGATACCGCTACTGGCGTCCTTCGTGCTGCTCTCCAGAATTGCGTCACTGTTCACCTGGGAAGTCGAAGACAACCCAGGAATGAGCGATTCGCCTCCCACAAAAAATTGGTATTCCCACTCACTCAATCGACCATGTTACTCTTTTTACACTTCATGGAATCTAAAACAGGCCGACTGGAACAAGTTTGAGGCAGAGGTCGATTCTCACACTTGTCACTGGAGGTGACCCTGACTCGGCAGACATTGACTCGGTACTAAGAGCCATCAGCCTGTTACTTTTAACAATACCAAAAAGTCAAGGCCCCTGACTTGGAAAAGGAGCCCCATGGTGGAATGCAGAGACGGTGCATACGCCAAAGCTTCAATGATTAGAGCTAGGAAAGTTTACTGGAGGAGGGCACACAGCCCTACTTCGCAAATCACTTCGCGAAGCTAAAGCCAATTTCTCCAAAAATGCCAACACGTGCTGGGTCCAAAAAGATAGTTTCAACGCCTTCGCTCTGCAATTCAACTGCTTTGACACCCATTTCTGAAATCTGGAAAACTATTGAGTTTTCAGTGTGAATGATTGCCCTGTGGACCTTTTCCTCAACTGACAATCTCCGGCCAAAACATCACGGCACTCACAAGCCGCGGACGCCTTTGTTGATCATTTTCGCAATGGCGTTGCAGCCAACAGTTCCTACAACCAGCGCTCGAAAAAGATTCAGGCCGAAAGGTGAAAATGCTGCTCATTCTTCTGTTCCTAGTAATCAGGGAGTACTATAACGTACCTTTAGCACACTTGATCCAAATTACCCCATTAGCAAGTGTGGAAATACGGCAGGGGGCCCGGACATGAAATTCACTAC